>OY755048.1:8484983-8714983 GCA_963576565.1 Aspidapion aeneum | reverse complement strand
CCGCCGCAAAAAGAGCCGCGGCCAATCAGCCAGCCGCGGCGAATCGGCCGCGGTTAATCGGCTGCGGCGAATTGTCCCCTACCCTTTTAATTTGTGAACCTCTGCTTAATTTAAGGATCAAAATACCAATCTACATATTTCCCTTTTCTACAAACTGAACTTATGCCGCTGTTTCATACAAAACACCAAAAACTTTCTAAACAAAGCATAGTTTAAATCTTGTTTTTTAGGATCTAATGGCGGCGCATTTTTAAATTTGAGATAAATATAACAAATCCTGCAAAAGTATAAAAAAAATAAAAAAACAAAATCAAAGGGGTTGCAGATCTATATGTCCTTAAGAACTCTTTGTACTTAAATCATTTACAGATTCATGTCATAGGACATTTAATTATTGAACACCTTGTATAGGATATGGTAAAAGTTTTTAAAAAATCGAAAGATAAAATAATGTATAAGTTTGCCTTATAGGATCCTGCGGAAATCAAAAATTACTTCGATTAAGAGTATACCGTCGCGTGGATTTACAGTCTCTTACGGCACAAACCGTTCCCATTGTTTAAAATCAAAAATAACATATATCAAATACAAAAACCACATCTACACACCACTAATGCTCAACACGTACTAAAAGTTTAAAAAATATTGAAATACAGAATGCGCCTCTGGAGTGGTTGACCCCAACATGGCAGGCTGCGTGAAAGATGCGCGTAGCACCCCCCACCACCTGAGTTCCCTATCTGTTTGTTAGGTGGTGATCCGTGGTTCTACTGAACCTGGACTGACTTGTTCCAGTATACATAGGATTTTAAATATGTTCGCATGTTTGCCTACAAAATACAGATTGCAAATCTCTTACGATCTATTAATTACCAACAAAGAGTTGAATTAGCTATTTTTTCCAGTGATTATACAGAGAAGAAAATGATTAACTTAACATGCTTATTGTGAACGACGAAGCACACTTTCACCTCAGTGGATTCGTGATTAAGCAAAACTGTAGATTTTGGGGAACAGAAAATCCGTGGATGATTCAAGAGCAAGAACTTCACCCCTTAAAACGCTCAGTTTGGTGTGGCGTTACCAGCCAGAGGATCAGAGGACCATTATTTAAAAAAAATAACCAGGGAAACGCTGAAACTGTTACTAATGAAAAGTACAGGAATATGCTGCAAATTTTTCTTCGTTCAGCTCTGGAAAATATGGCAGATATTGTGGTATTGATCAAGGTACACCACAGTTCTCTTAAGGGAAATTTTTAGCGAACGAATATTTTCAAGCAATTCAGATTCATTCCTAAATGACCTAAAGGAGAATACTCGAAATGAAATAACTTCTGAACCAACAAATTCTGAAGCCTGTAATGGAAAATGTACACGAAAGAGCAATAATGGGTCGTTTTTAAAGAGTCTAGCGAATTTTCTGACACCCTATATTTTCGGAAAATCTTTATTCATTTTTACCAAACCAGGGCCATCCTCTGAAAGATAGGCGTTCAAAAAGAAAACACATTAAAATCGGGTTAAGGCTTCGAGCTCTACATGCGCTTAAACAGAAACACCCTTACGGCATTTTTTTTCATAATAATTCAAATTTAACTTATTAAAGCCCTTAAAACGAGATACTTAACTTCGCCAGAATACTGTCAACCATACTTTATTTATGTACCTATTTTTAAAGAACTCTTAATAAATGTGGATCATCCATGGTTGTGTAGGCTGCGTTATTATATTTCCCCCTTTTTTTCTTTAATGCCTTTAAGTCGTCCATCACCAACTGTCAGATATGTTATTTTTTGCAATTATTTTATGTTAATATAATTCTTATTCTTTGTATGCCTGGAGTGGGTGTCGCTTTATTTATTATTTCTTTTATTTTATGTGTCAAAAACAGTATTTTATTTAACACCAAAAAACATTTCCCAATAGCGTATGTTGATGTAATTCTTATTCTTACAAAAACAAATAGTGATTAAGTGATGTGTTTACAAAAATTATTTTGGCATAACGTGAGAGTGAGCTGAAATTATGTTATATACGGTTTGTTTAAAATGTCATTGTTTTAATTAAACATGTACTCTAAATTGTTGATTTTTTTATACAATGCACCATATTGCATTTGTTTTAAAGAATGAACAATTCAAATAAATGATAAAACGTTTTGATGAAATTCGTTTTGCAATCAGCATGTTTTTAATTATTAAATGTTAATCTCATTTGTTTAATTTCATGGGATGCTAAAAACCAACTCTTGCAGAAAATCGTCATAATTAATTTCTGTTATTAGTTGAGGATATTGTGTTTCATGGATAACATAATCTATTAATGAAGGATAATGTGAGTGTTATATAAAAAGCATTGTTCAATATTGATAAACGCGATATAAAGCTGTGCATTCATAACTTTCTGAAATATTTAGTGCAGTATGAGCAAATTTTAAAATATTACCTGGTTTGGGGAATAAAAAATCTAGCAAACAAAAGTTTTACAAAATTTTTGTTTTATAGCTTCACCTGGGGCTGTTTCCGGTACGCGAGGTATGAATCGTTAAAATCATTTGGTAGTTCCGAGAATATTTTTTAACCAATATTTTAACAATTAAACGATTGCCTTCTCAATTTCGCCTGCACTCATTTCCTCTCAAATAAATTTTAAATGAAATAAAAAGCATTGTGGTTGGATCAACTAATCTCCAAAAATAATTCGTAAAATTTGCCGCCATCTAGAAATCCAAGATGACGGACTATATCGAATTTCACCATCAATAAAAGATTGCCACAGAAGCAGACATTTTTCGACTTTTTTTAAAAGTTCTATAAATGATCCTCATACAACAAAATACTAATCATTCAAATCGCTTTAGTGGTTCTCGAAATATTATTGTTTGTTCTAGCGATTGTTTGCATTTAAGACGCTTGCATCTCTGTATTAATTTTTATTAATTTCTTCGTGAAATGATTATTACTGAATGGATTTTAATAAAATATAAAGATTCTCATCATGATGCATTTTATTTAATTGAAATCGGTTTAGTAACAAATGTATAACGAAATTAATGCTGAAAGCATATTGGCAAGGCAATCTTATAGTCTGTAAAACAATGGTTGAAACAAAAAATTACCATTTTGGGAACAACTGAAAGCTTTTGGATAAATCCAAAAATAGTCAAGAAATTTTTCCAAACATAAGACTAAACAAGCCTCTTTCAAGGGATAAGTTTGGTTCTGTCTTCCATTTTAGATTTTCGGCGACTGCAAATTTCTATTGTAATCATTCAAGAGCAATAATTTATCTTTAACATAATGCTTTTTTTATTTTATTAAAATGAAGGGAATTCTATAATTGTTAAAACAATGGCTGAAAAAAAAGAAGTTTATTGGAACCTTAAACCTTGGTGAAAGTACGGTTTTTTACGAACTCCAAAAAATTTCCGGAATTTAAAAATAAATCGTCGTCAATACCACGAAGTGGCGTAACTGATTTTTTATTATTTTACAGGAGAGTGTACAATTTTTTTTCACATAGCAGGCTTCTATACTACTCGGACTTTGGTTATGGCCCTTCGTGGATTTATAGAGCGACTTTTTTATGTATGTTAGTGGGCTTATTTAAAAATTAATTTTTGTGGGTTACACCATTTCGTAGTTTTGGTAACAAAATAAGCCTTTTCGAAGGGTCAAGTCTTATTCTAACTGGAATTTAAGATAACGCAAAAAAAAGCTCAAAAGCTCAGTAAACTGAGCAGTTTTTTTCATTGAAATCGGTGGTATAGTTCAAAAGTTATAATAAAAAAATTTGCCTGGTTTTGTTTGGCCCACTTGGTACCTCAAATTTCAGTTATATAAAACAAAAACAATAATATTTAAATATACTCTATGTAAGTTCTGAATATTGCCTACGAGCAAAATAAACACAAACAATACGATCGGAAAAAAAATCTATTGGATAGTTGAAACACTGTACAATGTTTACCGTGGATAAAAATATAGGATAAATCTCTATAAAAAATGGAAGTCACGCTTTATAGCATTTCTATACTTTTACCGAGACGAAGTTTCTTTTGTCGATATAAGATTATATCGGAGACAACTTTTTATTGCAACAGAAAGCGGGAGATGAAAATAAAATATAAATTTGTACAGTCACACGTGCACGAAAAAGTACCAACCCGTGCAAAAGTGAACTTCTTATCCAAAAAAAGCTTCAAATTTTCAGAAGCTAACAAAATTGTTAAGACGAATCCAGACCAAGTAGACAAAACAGAAACACAATTTTGAAACAAAACTACGACAAGACAGACAAAAAACCCAATACAAATTAGTTTCAAAACCGAGACAACCTGTCCACACTACAAAGGCACTTAGAAAACAAAAATTTGTGTAGTAGTAGTAGTGTGTGTAGTAGTAGTAGTAGTTGTAGTGAAGTTGATGTGATTTTTGATTCATCATATGGTGGTTTCGTTTAGAGAATGAAATTGAAGAAGCTGAAGACATTTACTTATTTCCAGTGGTTTGTTCATCCTGTCTACCGTCCACAAAAAATAACGTAAGCGTTTTTGAGTGTGACCAAGCTCAGCGGCGTAGCGTGGGGGGGGGGGGGCGCGGGGGGTTCGTCGCCCCCCCCCCCCCACCCCGAGGTTAGTGGCGCCCCATTGGTGGTCGAAGCGCCCCCAGCTTTATGAAGTCGGGCGGGCCAGTTGAGTGGGCGCCAAAGGAAACTAACGACATGATGACCTTTTTTTTTTTTTTTTGGTTGCAAAATTTTTTTTTCAGTTTGCAGAGGCGCAAATTATCTAGTCGGGGGATGTGGCTACTACTCTAAATGCGTCCATTTGCAATAAATACTTTTGACAGCAGTTCTCTAAAATATTTGTGTCGGAGGATCACGCACCCTAAAATATTAAATTTTTGAAGTATGACTTTATAATAAGTTTTCCCCTATAAGACCCAAGTGAGTTACCCAAATCATTAAAAAAGTATTCATGATATTATTACGTAATTTTATAATTAGAATATTAGAAATAGTGTTAAGATATGTTCTCAATAAACTATTGCTTCTCTAAGCAATACACTGTGTATATATACATGAGACTCCCCTTAAACATTTTACAAGGAGGAACCATCCCATAACTCTTGGAAGGGGGTGCTTCTCTCCCTTTAAGTGCTTTTTGACAGTTTTTTGCTAATAACTCGAAAACTGTCACTTTCTTTTAATCCTCTTAAAATTTTTTTTGGAGCAGTTTCTTTCAATCGATGTACATATGTCCGCTCTAAAAGTAGTTATACTCGTGCCATACGCGTACCATAAAGAGTAGATTTTTGTTTTATCTTGTGGTTTTTTTTATCATTAACACATTGTTTTACTCAAAAAAGTATGTTTAGACAAAAATTCATCCATCTTTGTAAAGCAGCCGCCTTGAAATAAAAATAAATATGTTTCTTAGAATCCTCAAATCAATCAAAACTTGAACATTCAATTTGTAAGTCAATAAATAATAATAAATTAAGGTGAGTAATAAATTATTTCCGGTTAGTGTTAACTTGAAACTTAATTTTTCGAGTTATCTTTATATAAAGTGGGTGTGATGGGCAATCCCTCCTCACCCCTTCAAAAGTGATCTCTGACAATATTTTCCTAATTATTTGCAACTTGTCGAAAAAATAACTAAGTGCACAATTTATAGGCATTCGAATAAATAGATAGTGTGAATTTTTTTTCTTGAATTGTATAGTCCTACATGCCTCCATTCCTGTCCTGCAATATATCTGAGGTCACGGCAGTGCCTTGTCAAGTTTGAGCTGCCTTACCATCTTTTCTTTAAATATTACTTTACCCTCACAGCAGAAAAGTACCAAAAATGGTTAAATTTTTATATCAGCAGGACTCTACATTTAAGCACCACTTCTACAGATACAGCGTTTCATGAAAGAAGCAATACACTTGGTAAGGATATATACTAAAATACCCTTAAATATTCAAGAGGGGAACCACCCGCCATCATTCGTGAGGAGGCGGTTCCTCCCTTAAATTGTTTTTATGAAGATTCCTGAAGATATATACAAATTTTGGTAGGTTTATGCAAAATGCTGCCTTGTGAGTGGAGGGATATACAAGGTGTCCCATAACAGGCCAACAGGTGATAAAGGAGTTCCTATAAATCATGGGCCAAAACTCTTTCTTTGTCGAGGTACAGAGCATCAAAGTTGGCAATTTTTTAACTTTTTTGATAATAACTTTTTAAACAAAGGCAGTAAAAATATGAAATTGGGTAAAGCCGTGTAGTAGAACAAGAGTAATAAATTGAAATAAAAATTATTTTGAAAAAAATTAGTTGGTCAATTTTCTTTAGAAAAAACTGTTTTTTTGGTATTAACTTTTATAAATGCCATATTAAACGCAATGTTTTTTAATATTTTTTGTTAATAAAAACAAGTTTCTAGGGAGACATAGTAATAAAAATATTATTGATATTTTTTAAATTAAACAAATTTTTTTTTTTTTTAATTATTATTTTTTATACATTCTTGGAGGTTATTTTCACAGCCTGTATCTCCTCAACTTGTAATTTTATCCAAAAAAAATAATACCACATTTTTGAATAACAATTAGCGTTAGAGTATTTACCTGGCTGTGACCGATTTTCTTTTTTTTGTAAAACCCTTTTTTCCTTCATTTCTCTAACTTTAAAAATCCTATATGTTAAAAACAGATGTGTGTTGACCCCCATGTTATATAAACTTTTTTCTCGGAAATTAATTCCTCTATCACCTGCTGCACTATGGGCCCTAAGTTATGGGACACCTTGTATATCGTTAGAAAGAACATTTTTTTAGCTTTAAAAGACAGTTTTAATGAAGGACGATAAAATTCAGGAAAATACAACAAATTTTTTTACTTTTAATTAATAGATATTTAGTTGTTTTCCGCCAAGTTAGAAGTTTGCAAATAATTATGAAAATACTGTGAGAGTGCATTTTTGAGGGAAATAAGGGTAGATTACCTCTCACCGTCACTTTATATACCGTCAATTCTAAAAATGGAGTTTCAAGTTAATACCAGAAATCATTTTTCTCTCACCCTAATTTATTATTTACCGAGTTAAATAAATTAATATAAATGTTCAATTTTTAATCAATATAAGATTTCTAGAAACACATTTATTAAGATTTAAATGAGGTTGTTTTAAAAATATATATCTAACTTATAGTATATGTAACTGTATAAAATTGGTTTTTGAACCAATATACTTTTTGGAAAAAAAACGATGTGTTTTTTAAATTTTAAAAATTCCTTTTGGTATGCCTATGACACGTCCATCAGTGCTTTAAGAAGGCAGAGACAGGACCGGGTCTATCCTACAGATGCTTTTTATCAAGAAAGTCAAGTCATGGATATAAGGCAAACACATATTTAAAAAATCTTAATCCCGCAACATTAAAACAAAACCTCGCTCATTAATATACAACATAGATACCCAACAAGATATAAAACAAATATAAACTACAAAACTAAAAAACCTAAACAAAAAAATTGGTCAATGAACTTATACATACTCTAAGAATCTATAACACCATGTCACAAACCATACAACTTCTTAAAAAAATGACTCGTTTAAAAAACAAATAAAATAATGGATAAATCAAAAGCCAAGAAAAGCGTTTACACAACTGAGGATCCAAGCGGATGAAGGTGCCAAGTCGCAAAATTATTCTTTCGCATATTTTTTTAAAACTTTTCGTTTAAATAAATTGTTTAATCACTTGTTAGGTCCCACCAATTAATGATTTCCTATGATACGTATACTTCAAAAATGAATTTTGCAAGAAAAAATAGCGCTTTTTCTTCATATACGTATACGTATATGTTTTTCTTAGATTTGGTGGAAAAAACTCAAATTTAATAAAAATGCGAGATAACACCTTCATCCACTGGGGTCTTCAACTGTTTAAATAAATATTTCGTTTTAATGCATTCTCTTTATAATTCCTAATAATTATTATTTAATAATTAACATTATTTATATATTAAATTTACTGCTATATAGTAAGTAGTATAAAGTATAATAGTTAAAAAAAGGCTAACAGTTTAAGGAAACATATTTTGTATTTTTTAAAATATATTTTTCATTTTAAGCTGGCGTAATGTGAGAAAAATAGTCACACATATCACCCACAAGCACAGTAGTTTTAGGAGAGATATATTTTTTTATCTTTTGTATAATATTATGTACCTTTCTTTGCAAATAAACTGCTTAGTACTTATGCAAATCGTTCAAAATAAAATTTTGTCTATTTGAAAAATGATAGGATACGGGATTTTTAAAAAGTTTTTGAGTTATTAGCAAAAAACCGGAGCACGTTTAAGGGGGGAACCACCCGCCTCCCAAGGGGGAGTCTATCCATACCAAGTGTGTTGCTTTTCTCATTAAACGCAGAATATCGCTTAAATCTCATATGTAGGACCTGAACTAAAAGCTTGTTTCTGTCGTATCTTTTACGAAAAAAAGAGAGAGAACCAGTTTTTACATTGTAGCTCTGCCTTTTTCGGCTTTTCGCATACACAATGGACCATATTTCAAAATATATTAATTCTAGCCTGGAAAATAGATTGCCTACGTTTAATAGAAAGTATCCATCATTCTTACGAGCATATTATATAGTGATTGTATGCAGCCCCGACTTCAACTTGAGACATTTCCTTATAACTCTTGAAATGAAACATGTCTGCCAGCTACCTTTTAACGAATTCTATTAAGTTTCGTTCACGGGGATCCCAAAATTTTAGACAATTACTGGAGACGCCGGGTGTGTCTTGCCAGATTTCAATCTACTAAACAAAGAGGTTTTGACTTAAGACAGTCTCTTTTGAGGTAGAAGCTACTCGACAAATATACTTAAAAATAATGAATACTCAGCACTGAATAGAACTTAAGTTAAGCCGTTTAAAACCTTACTTGGACTATGCATCTTTTGAATTTGCCAAAAATGCCTAAAACTTTTGTGTTCTTCTCTCTTAGATGATACCGCTTATAGAGAGATAGAGAGAGGCAGAATGCACAAACCCAAGCATTTTTGGCAGATACATAGTTATGAATATGTCTCCTATAAAGCAAGATTCTAGCAAAGTGCAGATAGGTTTGTTTCAAATTGAAAAAACAACTCAAACAATGTTGCCAGCAGTCCCAGAAACAGTTTCAATGGATCAATCAATTGAAATTAAACACAGAAAACTTCTTCCGACAGTTACCTTAAACCAGAAACGAGTATTTTATTAGTTTATGCCTTAAACTTTTATACATTTAAGATAAATATCCTAAATATGTGCTCTCCGTAGAGTTCCAGAATTTTTGCAGATGCATGAGCGAATTGCATAAATATGAATATATCTCTTT
Organism: Aspidapion aeneum; assembly: GCA_963576565.1. NCBI lineage: Eukaryota > Metazoa > Arthropoda > Insecta > Coleoptera > Brentidae > Aspidapion > Aspidapion aeneum. The sequence continues at coordinate 8,705,593 of OY755048.1, read as the reverse complement.
TAAAATAAGATTCTAGCAAGATGCAAATAGGCTTGTTTCAGATTAAAAAAACAACAACAGTGTTGCCGGGAGTTCTAGAAACAGTTTTACTGGGTCCGCAGCGCTTAAAATTATTTATGAGATTACAGGCAGAAAACTTCTTCCGACAGTTACCTTAAACTTTTTTACATTTGAGATAAGTATCTTAAAAACTGACGTTTCTCAAAAAATGCAGTTTTGAGAAGACCATAATCCTACCTTATTTGTGTCGTTCTTTCATCTCACAAAGTGTCGTAACTCATAAAAATCCTTTAAATAGCTCAAAAATCATTAGATCCAAGAATATTTTTAGTGATATAAATCCAATATAAACTTTCCCTAAAACTTTAAATTGCTCTCTTGTAAAATTACAATAAATGCGTTACGTTAGTTTGTAAGATCAACGACGATATGTGCTCTTCTAAGAGTTTTTGTCAAATTGCATCAATATGAATATATCTCCTATAAACTTATAAAGTAAGATTCTAGCAAGGTGCAGACAGGCTTAGTTCAGATTGAAAAAAAAAACAAAGACTTAAACAGTGTTGCCAGCAGCTTAGATATAGTTTTACTGGATCCACAGCGCTTAAATTGAGATAACTATCCTAAATATGTTCTCTCCTAAAAGTTTTTGAAGATACTTAAAAAAACAACATAAATAGTAACATGTGTCCTATAAAGTAGGATTCTAGCAAGCTGCAGACAGGCTTGTTTTAGATTAAAAAAACAACAACTCACGCAGTGTTGCCAGCAGTCCCGGAAACAGTTTTACTGGATCGATATAGGTTACCCGCAGAAAACTTCAATGTCTTTATACATTTAAGAAAGCTATTCCAAATTATGTGCTCTCCTAAGAATTTCAGAATATGGTACATCTCTACTCCATGACTTCTGCTGTAACACTGTAAGGCGGCAAATTATTTTCTTTAAATATATGTACACGTAGGTACCCTTAAAACCTTACTTTTAAGATTAAACCGTACGTCTTTCCCAAATTAAACCTCCTAATATCTTGTTTGAGGTCAAATTTAATAAAGGGAACTTCGGGAAAATTGGGAATCTTCAAACTGTACCTGTTCATATCCAGCAGCTTGGAAACAGAATAATTGGCAAACTTGCTGCTTGAGTATTTATTACTACGTGCGTCGTTTTCTAAACCTTAAATTTTTCTTCGGCATACAGGGTGTAACCGAGTAAAAGGCAAAAATAAAAAACACATTTTACTTTAGTTCATAAAAAATGTCGATTGGTAAATTGATAAATTCCTAGCAGAATAAAGTTTTGAATATTACTTGTAAAAATTAAAAATGGAAGATTAGCAACTTGTAAAATTATAGCCATTTGTTTATCAGTTATGTTTGATGCTTGTACACCCTATATAAATAGAGAAAATACTTACATGGTCTACATTTGTAAGCAACTTCCACATATTTAGGTAGTCCAGGGCAGGGATCTCCGCCAAAAGTCGTCGGCGAAGTTTGGAATTTACATTGCCTCTTCTTTTGACATGCCTCTATTACCGTCTGCAACAAAGAATACTAATATCTGTCAGTCAGATCGGCTGTACTTTAAAATTTCTCAGGGATAAGTGTTGATTTTTGTTGTGTAAACAAATAACTTCTAGTAGGTATTAACTTTGCAAGCAAATTTAATTTAAAGCTAAAATCAATCTCCAGTTTCATAATAATTTAGGCAATGCTGCACCTAGAAAATGTTCACTCGGAAACTTCAAAACAATTAGGAAGAGAATGTGTTTAATGATCAAAGTTTTTATTTAGAAAAAAACTAAAATTTATTTATCAATTCCTTATTATGATAATTCCTTGCTATAGAAAAAATTAAATTAGAGCGTCAGCTTCGTTGTCATGTTCTAATCGCATACCTTATATATCGTCGGTCTCATGACATAAGGCCCTATCTCGAATTTTACAATTTATATTATCTTAAAGATTGGCCTTTATGTTGTAGTAGTATACCTCAAAATATCGGATAGGGTCATGTGTTTTGCAAGTTTTATAAACGCATTTTGAGATAGGACCTTTGGCTAAAACCAAGTATACACTAGATAGAGACTAACGCAGACCTTGTGGGCGCAAATTTTATTTTTCGTCTATAGTTTTTTTAGCCTTTGTTCAATTTTTGTAATTTTAGTTTCTATCTAAAACTAAGACCTGAGACTATACAGTTTTTTTGACAAAATTGACATTTCTATAAAATCCAAGATGGCGCATGATTTTAAAATTTTGCAATTTTTTAGACCCCCCGCCAAATTGTTTTGTGCCCCACTGTACTCGCGTTTAAAAATTGACTAATAAGCCACGTCTTTCCGTAAACAAAAAGGTATCAATTACAATACTCTGCCAATCTATGGGCACCTAAGCTCACACTAGGTACTATAATTATAGTGTACGTGTGAGTTAATATATAACTAAAAACTGAAATATATTTTTCTGAACTCCAGACTCAATTACCTTTCGTTTGATACCACACAAGCCATGTTTTGACTTAAACTTTAATTTTTCAAATCTACCCCCCACCTTTTTTTTTAAACTAAAATGTATTTTGTTTAACTCCAGACTCAATTACCTTTCGTTTGATATCACACACGCCATATTTCCACATAAACACTAATTTTTTAAATTTACCTTCACCCTTTTTTTTAAAGTAAAATGTATTTTATTTAACTCCAGACGCAATTACATTTCGTTTGATATCACAGACGCCATATTTTTACATAAACTCTAATTTTTGATATATACCCCCACCCTTTTATTTGGCTTGTGTTCGGTGGATTTTGTTCATTTTTAAATGGGACCATCTCGACCCAAAACCCAGCGTAAGTACCAAATTTCATTAAAATCGGGCAAGCGGTTTTTGAGTTATGCGCGTTGGTCGTTACAGACTGTAACGATTTTTTTCTTAACCCTAATAGCAAGTAACGTTTTTAACAAAAAAAAAAATAAAATACTTGTAGGACCCTGTACAACTAAAAATAAATCAAAGAATTATCCACATAAAAAAAAAGGTATCGTCGATGGAGCGATCCTCCGGTGGCTGCTTGTGGTGCGTGAGCGTTTGACGCCTTGTCCACTGGACCACGGTACTTCATGGTAAAATTTGTTTCAACAAGCGTTGTTTAGAGTCGCTTTACGGCACGTTCCCCACTTCGTCGTCGCGCGGCTGTATTCAGACTGATCCAAGCTGCTTTGTTCGGTCAGGGAAACCCGCCGTCTCTTTTCAAATGCACGTAGCCGAGAGAGTCAGCTACATGCGGATTCTCGATGCAGTTTAACTTCTATATGGTAACCGAACTACCTGAGTTTTTGCCATAGATTGTACTCGGTAGATCGCAGGATTTTTGCGTGTTTGAGAGAGCATTTTAACACCGTTATAATATGTGCTAATAAAATATATTAAAAACTTATTTTAACCAAGCATAACTGCTACTCAAAATGTTGTAAAACTTACAGAAATTGTACAGTGTTTTGTAACAGAGTTAGTTTCGTGAAAAATGCTGGTGTGATTAAAAAGGTGGACCATTGTTCATTACTGGCCATTCCATTTTATGAAGCCCATTCCATTTTATGAAGCCCATTCCATTTTATGGAGCTGGTTTTCGTAGACCCGTATATGTTTTGAAGCCCATTCCATTTTATGGAGCTCGTTTTCGGAGATCCGTATATGTTTTGAAGCCCGTACATCACACATACTTTGAGCAGAAGCCCGTAATTGTTTACTGAAGTAAAAGCCATGTTGTACTAGCCGATGTTACTGCTTTCTTTTTGTTTTGCTGTCCCGTTTTGAAATCTGTTTTGTTGAAGTACCAACCACACTACCTACTCAAATCTCTTGAGGACTCAACCTCCAGCGTGGGATTTGGCAGATAAGATTTAATACTTATTTTTACTAACCATTTTATTTAACTGTGATATATTTCTTTTTATAGCACTGGTTATCATTTGTTAATATTTTTGGTAAACCTATTTATTGCCCTTGTCAAGATCTGGCAACAATGCACCCTTGTTGAGTAGATGCGCATTTACCCTCCCAAGGTATTAATTTTTCTTAGGTCCCAAAAATATATTATATTTTTTTGTTTTTAGCCAAATAGGTACATACTTTTTATTTAGGTACTTCGATAATTTTTTGGTGTGGCTTGATTTTATCGTCCGTGTATTTTCTTCTTACTTTTTATTAACATAAAATAATAAGATAAATTCTTTTATTGAAATAAAAAACCAACTCTTTATAAATAGAAATTAAATTACATTCTTGAGATAATAAAAATAAATAGTAACGAACATTCTGTGATAAGAAACAAGGATATAAAATAATATTTTTTATCGATAGCTATATAATTAAGAAGGAAATTTACTTTTAACCTAAATATTAAAAGTAAATTTCCTTCTTGCAAGTCGTTTGCTGATAAAAATAATTAGAGACTATTTTTTTAAAACCTTTTGCGTTTTAATCAAACATTCACCATCTTTATTAATACGTAGTGAATAATACAAGGTTCACTAAGATCTCGATACATTCTTTCTATTTTACTTTTAAACTTGTATTGGCGCCCTTTAGGCAAAAGAAAGTTAATTTATTTCACATGAATATTGTTGAGTTTTTTTAAAGTGAACACCACGACCTCAGTCCCAACTGAGCTACCGAGAGCATTTTAGTTTGTAACAAAAAACCGTTACAAGACAGACAGACAGACATACAGACAGACAGACAGACAGACAGACAGACAGACAGACAGACAGACAGACAGACAGACAGACAGACAGACAGACAGACAGACAGACAGACAGACAGACAGACAGACAGACAGACAGACAGACAGACAGACAGACAGACAGACAGACAGACAGACAGACAGACAGACAGACAGACAGACAGACAGACAGACAGACAGACAGACAGACAGACAGACAGACAGACAGACAGACAGACAGACAGACAGACAGACAGACAGACAGACAGACAGACAGACAGACAGACAGACAGACAGACAGACAGACAGACAGACAGACAGACAGACAGACAGACAGACAGACAGACAGACAGACAGACAGACAGACAGACAGACAGACAGACAGACAGACAGACAGACAGACAGACAGACAGACAGACAGACAGACAGACAGACAGACAGACAGACAGACAGACAGACAGACAGACAGACAGACAGACAGACAGACAGACAGACAGACAGACAGACAGACAGACAGACAGACAGACAGACAGACAGACAGACAGACAGACAGACAGACAGACAGACAGACAGACAGACAGACAGACAGACAGACAGACAGACAGACAGACAGACAGACAGACAGACAGACAGACAGACAGACAGACAGACAGACAGACAGACAGACAGACAGACAGACAGACAGACAGACAGACAGACAGACAGACAGACAGACAGACAGACAGACAGACAGACAGACAGACAGACAGACAGACAGACAGACAGACAGACAGACAGACAGACAGACAGACAGACAGACAGACAGACAGACAGACAGACAGACAGACAGACAGACAGACAGACAGACAGACAGACAGACAGACAGACAGACAGACAGACAGACAGACAGACAGACAGACAGACAGACAGACAGACAGACAGACAGACAGACAGACAGACAGACAGACAGACAGACAGACAGACAGACAGACAGACAGACAGACAGACAGACAGACAGACAGACAGACAGACAGACAGACAGACAGACAGACAGACAGACAGACAGACAGACAGACAGACAGACAGACAGACAGACAGACAGACAGACAGACAGACAGACAGACAGACAGACAGACAGACAGACAGACAGACAGACAGACAGACAGACAGACAGACAGACAGACAGACAGACAGACAGACAGAGAGACAGACAGACAGACAGACAGACAGAGAGACAGACAGACAGACAGACAGACAGACAGACAGACAGACAGACAGACAGACAGAGAGACAGACAGACAGACAGACAGACAGAGAGACAGACAGACAGACAGACAGACAGAGAGACAGACAGACAGACAGACAGACAGACAGACAGACAGACAGACAGACAGACAGACAGACAGACAGACAGACAGACAGACAGACAGACAGACAGACAGACAGACAGACAGACAGACAGACAGACAGACAGACAGACAGACAGACAGACAGACAGACAGACAGACAGACAGACAGACAGACAGACAGACAGACAGACAGACAGACAGACAGACAGACAGACAGACAGACAGACAGACAGACAGACAGACAGACAGACAGACAGACAGACAGACAGACAGACAGACAGACAGACAGACAGACAGACAGACAGACAGACAGACAGACAGACAGACAGACAGACAGACAGACAGACAGACAGACAGACAGACAGACAGACAGACAGACAGACAGACAGACAGACAGACAGACAGACAGACAGACAGACAGACAGACAGACAGACAGACAGACAGACAGACAGACAGACAGACAGACAGACAGACAGACAGACAGACAGACAGACAGACAGACAGACAGACAGACAGACAGACAGACAGACAGACAGACAGACAGACAGACAGACAGACAGACAGACAGACAGACAGACAGACAGACAGACAGACAGACAGACAGACAGACAGACAGACAGACAGACAGACAGACAGACAGACAGACAGACAGACAGACAGACAGACAGACAGACAGACAGACAGACAGACAGACAGACAGACAGACAGACAGACAGACAGACAGACAGACAGACAGACAGACAGACAGACAGACAGACAGACAGACAGACAGACAGACAGACAGACAGACAGACAGACAGACAGACAGACAGACAGACAGACAGACAGACAGACAGACAGACAGACAGACAGACAGACAGACAGACAGACAGACAGACAGACAGACAGACAGACAGACAGACAGACAGACAGACAGACAGACAGACAGACAGACAGACAGACAGACAGACAGACAGACAGACAGACAGACAGACAGACAGACAGACAGACAGACAGACAGACAGACAGACAGACAGACAGACAGACAGACAGACAGACAGACAGACAGACAGACAGACAGACAGACAGACAGACAGACAGACAGACAGACAGACAGACAGACAGACAGACAGACAGACAGACAGACAGACAGACAGACAGACAGACAGACAGACAGACAGACAGACAGACAGACAGACAGACAGACAGACAGACAGACAGACAGACAGACAGACAGACAGACAGACAGACAGACAGACAGACAGACAGACAGACAGACAGACAGACAGACAGACAGACAGACAGACAGACAGACAGACAGACAGACAGACAGACAGACAGACAGACAGACAGACAGACAGACAGACAGACAGACAGACAGACAGACAGACAGACAGACAGACAGACAGACAGACAGACAGACAGACAGACAGACAGACAGACAGACAGACAGACAGACAGACAGACAGACAGACAGACAGACAGACAGACAGACAGACAGACAGACAGACAGACAGACAGACAGACAGACAGACAGACAGACAGACAGACAGACAGACAGACAGACAGACAGACAGACAGACAGACAGACAGACAGACAGACAGACAGACAGACAGACAGACAGACAGACAGACAGACAGACAGACAGACAGACAGACAGACAGACAGACAGACAGACAGACAGACAGACAGACAGACAGACAGACAGACAGACAGACAGACAGACAGACAGACAGACAGACAGACAGACAGACAGACAGACAGACAGACAGACAGACAGACAGACAGACAGACAGACAGACAGACAGACAGACAGACAGACAGACAGACAGACAGACAGACAGACAGACAGACAGACAGACAGACAGACAGACAGACAGACAGACAGACAGACAGACAGACAGACAGACAGACAGACAGACAGACAGACAGACAGACAGACAGACAGACAGACAGACAGACAGACAGACAGACAGACAGACAGACAGACAGACAGACAGACAGACAGACAGACAGACAGACAGACAGACAGACAGACAGACAGACAGACAGACAGACAGACAGACAGACAGACAGACAGACAGACAGACAGACAGACAGACAGACAGACAGACAGACAGACAGACAGACAGACAGACAGACAGACAGACAGACAGACAGACAGACAGACAGACAGACAGACAGACAGACAGACAGACAGACAGACAGACAGACAGACAGACAGACAGACAGACAGACAGACAGACAGACAGACAGACAGACAGACAGACAGACAGACAGACAGACAGACAGACAGACAGACAGACAGACAGACAGACAGACAGACAGACAGACAGACAGACAGACAGACAGACAGACAGACAGACAGACAGACAGACAGACAGACAGACAGACAGACAGACAGACAGACAGACAGACAGACAGACAGACAGACAGACAGACAGACAGACAGACAGACAGACAGACAGACAGACAGACAGACAGACAGACAGACAGACAGACAGACAGACAGACAGACAGACAGACAGACAGACAGACAGACAGACAGACAGACAGACAGACAGACAGACAGACAGACAGACAGACAGACAGACAGACAGACAGACAGACAGACAGACAGACAGACAGACAGACAGACAGACAGACAGACAGACAGACAGACAGACAGACAGACAGACAGACAGACAGACAGACAGACAGACAGACAGACAGACAGACAGACAGACAGACAGACAGACAGACAGACAGACAGACAGACAGACAGACAGACAGACAGACAGACAGACAGACAGACAGACAGACAGACAGACAGACAGACAGACAGACAGACAGACAGACAGACAGACAGACAGACAGACAGACAGACAGACAGACAGACAGACAGACAGACAGACAGACAGACAGACAGACAGACAGACAGACAGACAGACAGACAGACAGACAGACAGACAGACAGACAGACAGACAGACAGACAGACAGACAGACAGACAGACAGACAGACAGACAGACAGACAGACAGACAGACAGACAGACAGACAGACAGACAGACAGACAGACAGACAGACAGACAGACAGACAGACAGACAGACAGACAGACAGACAGACAGACAGACAGACAGACAGACAGACAGACAGACAGACAGACAGACAGACAGACAGACAGACAGACAGACAGACAGACAGACAGACAGACAGACAGACAGACAGACAGACAGACAGACAGACAGACAGACAGACAGACAGACAGACAGACAGACAGACAGACAGACAGACAGACAGACAGACAGACAGACAGACAGACAGACAGACAGACAGACAGACAGACAGACAGACAGACAGACAGACAGACAGACAGACAGACAGACAGACAGACAGACAGACAGACAGACAGACAGACAGACAGACAGACAGACAGACAGACAGACAGACAGACAGACAGACAGACAGACAGACAGACAGACAGACAGACAGACAGACAGACAGACAGACAGACAGACAGACAGACAGACAGACAGACAGACAGACAGACAGACAGACAGACAGACAGACAGACAGACAGACAGACAGACAGACAGACAGACAGACAGACAGACAGACAGACAGACAGACAGACAGACAGACAGACAGACAGACAGACAGACAGACAGACAGACAGACAGACAGACAGACAGACAGACAGACAGACAGACAGACAGACAGACAGACAGACAGACAGACAGACAGACAGACAGACAGACAGACAGACAGACAGACAGACAGACAGACAGACAGACAGACAGACAGACAGACAGACAGACAGACAGACAGACAGACAGACAGACAGACAGACAGACAGACAGACAGACAGACAGACAGACAGACAGACAGACAGACAGACAGACAGACAGACAGACAGACAGACAGACAGACAGACAGACAGACAGACAGACAGACAGACAGACAGACAGACAGACAGACAGACAGACAGACAGACAGACAGACAGACAGACAGACAGACAGACAGACAGACAGACAGACAGACAGACAGACAGACAGACAGACAGACAGACAGACAGACAGACAGACAGACAGACAGACAGACAGACAGACAGACAGACAGACAGACAGACAGACAGACAGACAGACAGACAGACAGACAGACAGACAGACAGACAGACAGACAGACAGACAGACAGACAGACAGACAGACAGACAGACAGACAGACAGACAGACAGACAGACAGACAGACAGACAGACAGACAGACAGACAGACAGACAGACAGACAGACAGACAGACAGACAGACAGACAGACAGACAGACAGACAGACAGACAGACAGACAGACAGACAGACAGACAGACAGACAGACAGACAGACAGACAGACAGACAGACAGACAGACAGACAGACAGACAGACAGACAGACAGACAGACAGACAGACAGACAGACAGACAGACAGACAGACAGACAGACAGACAGACAGACAGACAGACAGACAGACAGACAGACAGACAGACAGACAGACAGACAGACAGACAGACAGACAGACAGACAGACAGACAGACAGACAGACAGACAGACAGACAGACAGACAGACAGACAGACAGACAGACAGACAGACAGACAGACAGACAGACAGACAGACAGACAGACAGACAGACAGACAGACAGACAGACAGACAGACAGACAGACAGACAGACAGACAGACAGACAGACAGACAGACAGACAGACAGACAGACAGACAGACAGACAGACAGACAGACAGACAGACAGACAGACAGACAGACAGACAGACAGACAGACAGACAGACAGACAGACAGACAGACAGACAGACAGACAGACAGACAGACAGACAGACAGACAGACAGACAGACAGACAGACAGACAGACAGACAGACAGACAGACAGACAGACAGACAGACAGACAGACAGACAGACAGACAGACAGACAGACAGACAGACAGACAGACAGACAGACAGACAGACAGACAGACAGACAGACAGACAGACAGACAGACAGACAGACAGACAGACAGACAGACAGACAGACAGACAGACAGACAGACAGACAGACAGACAGACAGACAGACAGACAGACAGACAGACAGACAGACAGACAGACAGACAGACAGACAGACAGACAGACAGACAGACAGACAGACAGACAGACAGACAGACAGACAGACAGACAGACAGACAGACAGACAGACAGACAGACAGACAGACAGACAGACAGACAGACAGACAGACAGACAGACAGACAGACAGACAGACAGACAGACAGACAGACAGACAGACAGACAGACAGACAGACAGACAGACAGACAGACAGACAGACAGACAGACAGACAGACAGACAGACAGACAGACAGACAGACAGACAGACAGACAGACAGACAGACAGACAGACAGACAGACAGACAGACAGACAGACAGACAGACAGACAGACAGACAGACAGACAGACAGACAGACAGACAGACAGACAGACAGACAGACAGACAGACAGACAGACAGACAGACAGACAGACAGACAGACAGACAGACAGACAGACAGACAGACAGACAGACAGACAGACAGACAGACAGACAGACAGACAGACAGACAGACAGACAGACAGACAGACAGACAGACAGACAGACAGACAGACAGACAGACAGACAGACAGACAGACAGACAGACAGACAGACAGACAGACAGACAGACAGACAGACAGACAGACAGACAGACAGACAGACAGACAGACAGACAGACAGACAGACAGACAGACAGACAGACAGACAGACAGACAGACAGACAGACAGACAGACAGACAGACAGACAGACAGACAGACAGACAGACAGACAGACAGACAGACAGACAGACAGACAGACAGACAGACAGACAGACAGACAGACAGACAGACAGACAGACAGACAGACAGACAGACAGACAGACAGACAGACAGACAGACAGACAGACAGACAGACAGACAGACAGACAGACAGACAGACAGACAGACAGACAGACAGACAGACAGACAGACAGACAGACAGACAGACAGACAGACAGACAGACAGACAGACAGACAGACAGACAGACAGACAGACAGACAGACGGCGCAACAAAAAAGTTTCAAAATCATCTGAAACGCAAAGATATATAAAAAATTTTGAAATCGGAGCAACTTTTTTTTTCGAAAAAATTAGGATCACCATAGCTCACACTACTATATAGTATATGTGTGAGCTATAAAAACCTTTTTATGCACACCTAATCCAAAATGGCGGGGGAGCCGCCCCCCCCAAGGTCGAAAACTCACATTTTAGCTCACACATATACTAGTAGTGTGAGCTATGGTGATCCTAATTTTTTCAAGAAAAAAAAAGTTGCTCCGATTTCAAAAATTTTTATATATCTTTGCGTTTCAGATGATTTTGAAACTTTTTTGTTGCGCCGTCTGTCTGTCTGTCTGTCTGTCTGTCTGTCTGTCTGTCTGTCTGTCTGTCTGTCTGTCTGTCTGTCTGTCTGTCTGTCTGTCTGTCTGTCTGTCTGTCTGTCTGTCTGTCTGTCTGTCTGTCTGTCTGTCTGTCTGTCTGTCTGTCTGTCTGTCTGTCTGTCTGTCTGTCTGTCTGTCTGTCTGTCTGTCTGTCTGTCTGTCTGTCTGTCTGTCTGTCTGTCTGTCTGTCTGTCTGTCTGTCTGTCTGTCTGTCTGTCTGTCTGTCTGTCTGTCTGTCTGTCTGTCTGTCTGTCTGTCTGTCTGTCTGTCTGTCTGTCTGTCTGTCTGTCTGTCTGTCTGTCTGTCTGTCTGTCTGTCTGTCTGTCTGTCTGTCTGTCTGTCTGTCTGTCTGTCTGTCTGTCTGTCTGTCTGTCTGTCTGTCTGTCTGTCTGTCTGTCTGTCTGTCTGTCTGTCTGTCTGTCTGTCTGTCTGTCTGTCTGTCTGTCTGTCTGTCTGTCTGTCTGTCTGTCTGTCTGTCTGTCTGTCTGTCTGTCTGTCTGTCTGTCTGTCTGTCTGTCTGTCTGTCTGTCTGTCTGTCTGTCTGTCTGTCTGTCTGTCTGTCTGTCTGTCTGTCTGTCTGTCTGTCTGTCTGTCTGTCTGTCTGTCTGTCTGTCTGTCTGTCTGTCTGTCTGTCTGTCTGTCTGTCTGTCTGTCTGTCTGTCTGTCTGTCTGTCTGTCTGTCTGTCTGTCTGTCTGTCTGTCTGTCTGTCTGTCTGTCTGTCTGTCTGTCTGTCTGTCTGTCTGTCTGTCTGTCTGTCTGTCTGTCTGTCTGTCTGTCTGTCTGTCTGTCTGTCTGTCTGTCTGTCTGTCTGTCTGTCTGTCTGTCTGTCTGTCTGTCTGTCTGTCTGTCTGTCTGTCTGTCTGTCTGTCTGTCTGTCTGTCTGTCTGTCTGTCTGTCTGTCTGTCTGTCTGTCTGTCTGTCTGTCTGTCTGTCTGTCTGTCTGTCTGTCTGTCTGTCTGTCTGTCTGTCTGTCTGTCTGTCTGTCTGTCTGTCTGTCTGTCTGTCTGTCTGTCTGTCTGTCTGTCTGTCTGTCTGTCTGTCTGTCTGTCTGTCTGTCTGTCTGTCTGTCTGTCTGTCTGTCTGTCTGTCTGTCTGTCTGTCTGTCTGTCTGTCTGTCTGTCTGTCTGTCTGTCTGTCTGTCTGTCTGTCTGTCTGTCTGTCTGTCTGTCTGTCTGTCTGTCTGTCTGTCTGTCTGTCTGTCTGTCTGTCTGTCTGTCTGTCTGTCTGTCTGTCTGTCTGTCTGTCTGTCTGTCTGTCTGTCTGTCTGTCTGTCTGTCTGTCTGTCTGTCTGTCTGTCTGTCTGTCTGTCTGTCTGTCTGTCTGTCTGTCTGTCTGTCTGTCTGTCTGTCTGTCTGTCTGTCTGTCTGTCTGTCTGTCTGTCTGTCTGTCTGTCTGTCTGTCTGTCTGTCTGTCTGTCTGTCTGTCTGTCTGTCTGTCTGTCTGTCTGTCTGTCTGTCTGTCTGTCTGTCTGTCTGTCTGTCTGTCTGTCTGTCTGTCTGTCTGTCTGTCTGTCTGTCTGTCTGTCTGTCTGTCTGTCTGTCTGTCTGTCTGTCTGTCTGTCTGTCTGTCTGTCTGTCTGTCTGTCTGTCTGTCTGTCTGTCTGTCTGTCTGTCTGTCTGTCTGTCTGTCTGTCTGTCTGTCTGTAACTAACGACCAACGCGCATAACTCAAAAACCACTTGACTGATTTTAATGAAATTTGGTACCTAGGCTGGGTCTTGGGTCGAGATGGTCCCATTTAAAAATGGACAAAATCCACCGAACACAAACCGAATAAAAGGGTGGGGGAGATTTCAAAAATGAGAGTTTATATGAAAATATGGCGTGTGTGATATCAAACGAAAGGTAATTGAGTCCGGTGTTTAACAAAATACATTTTAGTTTTGTGTTTTTTTTAAGGGTGGGGGTAGATTTCAAAAATTTGAGTTTAAGTCAAAACATGGCTTGTGTGGTATCAAACAAAAGGTAATTTAGTCTGGAGTTGAAGATTTCAAAAATGAGAGTTTATGTGAAAATATGGCGTGTGTGATATCAAACGAAAGGTAATTGAGTCCGGTGTTTAACAAAATACATTTTAGTTTTGTGTTTTTTTTAAGGGTGGGGGTAGATTTCAAAAATTTGAGTTTAAGTCAAAACATGGCTTGTGTGGTATCAAACAAAAGGTAATTTAGTCTGGAGTTGAATAAAATATATTTCAGTTTTTATTTATATTAGCTCACACGTACACTATAACTATAGTACCTAGTGTGAGCTTAGGGGCCCATATATTGGCAGAGTATTTTTTAGAACTGCAATGTGAACAAGATATCGATGGTGTCAAGATAATACCTAGTATCTCCGTGGGAGTGAAATTCAGATGAATCCATAAAATTTTGAAAAGCCGAATATCTTATAGTTTTTAAACTTTATTTTATTTTTAGCTCACACATATACTATACTATAGTAGTGTGAGCTATGGTGATCCTAATTTCTTCGAGAAAAAAAAAGTTGCTCCGATTTCAAAAATTTTTATATATCTTTACGTTTCAGATGATTTTGAAACTTTTTTGTTGCGCCGTCTGTCTGTCTGTCTGTCTGTCTGTCTGTCTGTCTGTCTGTCTGTCTGTCTGTCTGTCTGTCTGTCTGTCTGTCTGTCTGTCTGTCTGTGTGTCTGTATGTCTGTCTGTAACGACCAACGCGCATAACTCAAAAACCGCTTGGCCGATTTTAATGAAATTTGGTACCTAGGCTGGGTCTTGGGTCGAGATGGTCCCATTTAAAAATGAACAAAATCCACCGAACACAAACCAAATAAAAGGGTGAGGGTAGATTTCAAAAATTAGAGTTTATGTGAAAATATGGCGTGTGTGATGTTAAACGAAAGGTAATTGAGTTTGCAGTTAAACAAAATACATTTTAATTTATTTAAAAAAAAAGGGTGGGGGTATATTTCAAAAATTAGAGTTTAAGTGAAAATATGGCGTGTGTGATATCAAACGAAAGGTAATTGAGTCCGGACTTTAACAAAATACATTTTAGTTTTTGTTTTTTTGTAAGGGTGGGGGTAGATTTCAAAAATTTGAGTTTAAGTTAAAACATGGCTTGTGTGGTATCAAACAAAAGGTAATTTAGTCTGGAGATGAATAAAATATATTTCAGTTTTTAGTTATATTAGCTCACACGTACACTATAACTATAGTACCTAGTGTGAGCTTAGGGGCCCATATATTGGCAGAGTATTTTGTTGCTGGGCAGTATTGTTAAATAATTTCCTAAGTTATGTTTTTGGTCATAAAATTTGTATGTGTCATGTGGAGATAAGCGGTTTTGCACAATAATAATTGTCAAAGAGGGGAGATACAAGTTATTGTATTAAAACAATATTAATTTATTTTAAAGGACAAAAATTTTTTTTTTACTTCTTATGTAAAAAAAATCGAAAATAACTCAAACACAAAATATTCAGTGATTTAAATTCTAAGCGATAGAAACTAAACACGAAATAAAACTAATACAACTTTGGGATTCTACGTTGGTACTGCACATGGCTAAAATCATTTTAGTCCTAGAAGACATCTTAAATTCTTTGAAAGTTATCTCGAAGAAGGAAATAAACCTTCTAAGAGACTCTCAAAACTTCTAGAAAAACAATAGTTTCAACTTGAGTTGACACAAAACAGAAAATTTACAACGGCTTGGTAACATTATTAGTTTTGTGCATTGCTAAAAAAATACTCTGCCAATATATGGGACCCTAAGCTCACACTAGGTACTATAGTTATAGTGTACGTTTACTAAAACCTGAAATATATCTTATTCAACTCCAGACTAAATTACCTTTTGTTTGATACCACACAAGCCATGTTTTGACTTAAACTCAAATTTTTGAAATCTACCCCCACCCTTAAAAAAAACAAAAATTAAAATGTATTTTGTTTAACTCCGGACTTAATTACCTTTCGTTTGATACCACACACGCCATATTTTCACGTAAACCCTAATTTTTGAAATCTACCCCCACCCTTTTTGAAAAAAAAACTCAAATGTATTTTGTTTAACTCCATACTCAATTACCTTTCGTTTGATATCATACACGCCATATTTTCACATAAACACTAATTTTTGAAATCTTCCCCCACCCTTTTACTTGGCTTGTGTTCGATGGATTTTGTTCATTTTTAAATGGGCCCATCTCGACCCAAGACCCAGCCTAGGTACCAAATTTCATTAAAATCGGCCTAGCGGTTTTTGAGTTATGCGCGTTGGTCGTTACAGACAGACATACAGACAGACAGACAGACACACAGACAGACAGACATACAGACAGACAGACAGACAGACAGACGGCGCGACAAAAAAGTTTCAAAATCATCTGAAACGCAAAGATATATAAAAATTTTTGAAATCGGAGCAACTTTTTTTTTCTCGAAAAAATTACGATTAGCATAGCTCACACTACTATAGTATAGTATATGTGTGAGCTAATATTACTTTCAGCATAGGTTGACGACGCTTACATTTTTTAATCATAAAATCTTTTAAAATGTTATTTTAACATGGTCGTAGAAAAATTGTGTACAAAACTCGTGTTGAAAGTGTTTTTTACAATCGTGCCTCTCCAATTAAAATTTTCCCACTCGTGTGGAAGAAACCACTTTCAACACTAGTTACGTAATATACTATTGTTGACAAACAAAATGAAAATATTTTTGCACATAGAAAAATGAAGGAATTTTATTCTAACACCAATAGGTATATCAAAGAGCAAAAACACGTATCTACCATAGGACGCGGAAAAATGTAATAGTCAATAACACGTATCTCCAAACGTTTAAAACGTTTTTTTCTCATTATCACAACTTAATCCAGTTCAAATACTCATGTTATTAAAAAGAAAAAACGTGAACCTACACTCCACACATTATTTTATTTAACTAAATTCAAACTGAACTAGAAAAAATACTCTGCCAATATATGGGCCCCTAAGCTCACACTAGGTACTATAGTTATGTGAGCTAATATAACTAAAAACTGAAATATATTTTATTCAACTCCACACTAAATTACATTTTGTTTGATACCACACAAGCCATGTTTTGACTTAAACTCAAATTTTTTAAATCCACCCCCACCCTTAAAAAAAAACAAAAACTAAAATGTATTTTGTTGAATTCCGGACTTAATTACCTTTCGTTTGATATCACACACGCCATATTTTCACTTAAACTCTAATTTTTGAAATATACCCCCACCCTTTTTTTTTTTAATAAATTAACATGTATTTTGTTATTTTGACTCAATTACCTTTCGTTTGATATCACACACGCCATATTTTCACATAAACTCTAATTTTTGAAATCTATCCCCACCCTTTTATTTGGTTTGTGTTCGGTGGATTTTGTTCATTTTTAAATGGGACCATCTCGACCCAAGACCCAGCCCAGGTACCAAATTTCATTAAAATCTGCCAAGCGGTTTTTGAGTTATGCGCGTTGGTCGTTACAGACAGACATACAGACACACAGACAGACACACACACATACACACACACACACACACACACACACACACACATTACGACGATATTGCTAAGATCGGTCAAAATACACCCAAATATATTTTCGGCGTTATCTCAATTTTTTTTTTTCGTCGAAAATAATACATTTTCTAGCCATTGCTTTGCGGGCTAGGAAGGTAAAAATACTTAAATATGGATAAAAATGATTTTCATGTGTCAAATTAAGTATGTTTTGCTTTACATCATAATAGCACCCATTTAAAAAAAAATTGAATATTTCAAAGAAATGAATCCGGTTTTACCGTTTTACTTAGAAGTATGGGGGCGTACCCAGAGGGGGGTCTCGGGGGCCCGGCCCTTCCATGCCTAAGATTTTTTTAGAGATTTTCCACATATTTCCTGAATAAAAAGATTAAAGAGTATAAAATTCGCCATCATGAGGCTTCGGGCCCACCCCAGAGGCCTCGCCCCCCCCCCAAGAACTATCCCTGGGCGCGCCACTGGAGTAGGTAGTTACTACAAACTTGACATACCAAAGTTGAATTTAAAAGTAAGTCGTCGATCAGCTGTCATCGTTTAATGTAAAATTGTCAAAATATTGCTTGCTACTATTACTGCCTGTCAAGCGCGTATTTTGACCTAAATTTAGGGGGGGTAATGGTCGACGAAAAAAATATTTGTGCATTAATTTTTTTAGAGGGGGGAATTACCCCGTTACCCTCCTCAAATTCCCGCTTTCTGCCTTGCTTTACTCCAATAAGTCCCTAATGTATTTTGTGACAAATTTAAACATGACTTGTACCGATTGTGCCAATTTCGATGTCCATTTGTTTTTATAGATCAAAACAAATGGACTGAGATTGATTTTCGAGACGTTTTCAAACATCAAAGCCGATTTTTAATACATATGGCCGCGTTTGAACTACGAGGGGTTTAACTTTTTAATTTACGAAAATTTAAATTTAACACGCTATAAAGCTGAAATTTGGCATACTGATAGAAATTGTGACCAAACCATTGGAAAAAATCAAAAAACCCGAAAATTCTAATTCACTCCTCTCCCTCATACATGTAAAGTTATGTAAAAGTAACACTGCCCACTTCCAGAGGTGCTAGAAAGCTGAGCTATGTCAGACTGACAGGAAATATGACAAAACTTTAGGAAAAATCTTAAAAACCCCAAAATTTTAATTTAGTTCCCTACCCTATAAATGTAAAGTTATGTAAAAGTAACATTGCACACTTCCAGATACGCTAGAGAGCTGAGCTTCGGAAGGCCGATAGGAACTATGATAAAACTATAAAATAAAATTAAAAAACCCCAAATTATAATTAACTTCCCTCCCCTTTAAATGTAAAGTTATGTAAAAGTAACATTATCCTCTTCCAGAAACGCTAGAGAGCTGAGCTTTGGAAGACTGATAGGAACTATGATAAAACTAAGTATAGTAAAAAATTAAAAAGCACCAAAATTTTAATTTACTTTCCTCCCCTATAAATGTAAAGTTATGTAAAATTAGCATTGCTTATTTCGAGGAACACTAGAGAGCTGAGCTTTAGAAGGCCGATAAAACCATAGGAAAATATAAAAAAAAACCTCAACATTTTTAATAAGGCATTGCAAAACTTTTGAATAATATTCCTCACATTTTACTGCTTTAAAACTTAAATATTATCCAAATCCTTTAAAAAAGGAGTGAAATCATAACAAAAACATTTCATGTAAAAAAAGCCAAGTACGCGAGAGTGGTGTTCCGTTAAAAGAATTGAGATAAAAGTAAAGCCAAGTTCTCCAATACAAATTTTAAAATGAAAGATTCTTACTAGTTTGGAAATGTTTTTGTAAACTTGGCTATTACGGCTGCAAATGACTCTTAGGCACAGTGCTAAATTGAACATAAAGATATTATAATTTTGATATGACTTGGAAATTAAATAATAAAGAATGTCAAAGCTGCCAATTGACAGTTGGTCTCTCCTCAGTAAACACCATATTTCCTATTTTTTTTTCAGATACCGACATGATCATTTCATTTCATGTTTATGCTCGGGCTGAATGAGGCCTAATGAGGCCAAAACGCTTCCCCGAGCTACCTTTACCTCTGAGGACTTGCCCGTAAAACTTTTTTGTTAAGACTTTCTACCTCGTGAAATTCCGTCAAATTTAAAAAAATCCAGGGCTTAGGCTGTCTTCTGGGAGCCGAAACGCGACCCCAAGCTACTTTACCTCTGAGGATTCGCCCGTGAAAATTTTTTTGGTAAAGAATGTCATTTACAAATTCTGACATCACGTGAACATTTGAGCCTTGTGATTGCTGGTGGTTATTATTAGATTAATAATATTCGCGTTGGGCTGTGGCGTGGGCAAACACATCATTCCTGTATATGGTTTTCCTGTTTTAAACGGCTTAACTAATTATCACAATTTCTTTTTTATTAATTTTTTTGTTACGGATAAATAATTTTTTTTAAAATTCTGTCATATCAATCATGTCATAAACATTGCAAACCCAAAAATATATAAATTAAGATAATGTATTATTTTTTTTGCATTCCATAGAGTGTATTTTTGACAATTTCCTTTTAATGTTTATCGGATCTATGTGTAGAATTTTTGACAGTAAGTAAACCATTTTTCAACAAAGATAGTATTTAGGACTTTCAAGCATGCAACTTTTCTGAGATCACAAAACCTCAAAATGTGTTTTCCAAAAAAAAATTACAGCAAGTTTTTCTATAATAAAAGTATAAATGTTCGGTTTTTTATTAAAAGTGTACGTTGTCACCATTAATCTTTTCTTACAAACTTTTGCAACCTTTTAAAGTTGTTATATTTCCTAAAGTGTCCCTAAATAAAAATAAAACCGGCAACAGTGTCTGAGGTGGCAGGAAATAGCACATTTCCAAAGGTTGTATATCGGTCTGAGGTCCGAACGTATTCCACGTATTTATCAAATATTTGAAAAAAAATTATTTACCCCTCTTTTGAAATTCTGGTAAAGGAACTTCCCCTCATGTCATATATGTACCTATATATGGGCTAACACCACTAGAAATAGGTGAGGTCAGGTCGTCATATCCTTAACGCCGAGGTGACAACGCCGAGTGCATCAATATATATATATATATATATATATATATATATATAGATCAGGGACAAAATATTAAACTATTAAACTAAAAAAAGAAAACGAAACGGCTGAAATCAAAAGACGAGTAAGATCAAAACGAAAGTGTGTAACCAATGTATCCTTCCTATACTCACATATAGATCCCGTCGATCCCAGACCTGGATACTTACAAAATTAAACATGCGTAAAATAACAAAAGCCCAAAGATCAATGGAAATACAAATGTTACATGTAAAGGTAACAGATAGAAAAAGGAATGAATGGACAAGAAATAACACAAAAGTAAGGCATGTCAGACGAGAGGTAGCAAAATTAAAATGGAAATTTGCCGGTCATAATGTCAGACTGACTATCGATGAAATAAATGTATTGCAAGCTAAAAACCCTTAAGAAAATAAAAGAGGTAGTGGAAGAACCAAATGAGATGTGCGGACGATTTGAAGGTACATGCGGGACTAGATATATGAACACGGCGATAGATAAAGAAAAGTGGAAGATATTGGGGGAGGCATATGCCGAAAGATAGATCAAGGAGGCTAAGTAGTAGATAGATAGTATTATGGCTAAACTTCAGCCGAAAGGGCGGGGGGGGGGGGGGGGCGACAGTTAAAAAGGGCGCCTCTGAAAACTGATGAAAAATCTTGTGAAAAAAAAAAAACAAAAAGGTCAAAAGGGCGCTTCTCACAAATCTTGCGACCAAAAAAAAAAAAAGGTCATCATGTGTGAGGGGGCGGCCGATAAGTCATAAGGGCGCCTCTCATGAATCTTGCGACCAAACAAAAAAAAAAGGTAATCATGTGTGAGGCGGCGGCCGATAAGTCACAAGGGCGCCTCTCACGAATCTTGCGACCAAACAAAAAAAAGAAAAAAAAAAGGTCTTCATGTCGTTAGTTTCCTTTGGCACCCACTCAATTGGCCGTTACCGGCCCGACTTAATAAAGCTGAGGGCGCTTCGGCCACCTATGGGGCGCCACTACCCTCGAAGCGGGGGGGGGGTTGGGGGCGACGAACCCCTCCGTGCCCCCCCCCCCACGCTACGCCGCTGCTAAACTTATTATTGTAGCTTTAATCCTCTGGGCCTTATTAATGCCTCTGTCAGAAATAATGCCTATATGTAGAGCTATTTATAGAGCAATATATTTTGTTGTAGGCGCCTAGCCTACCTCTCACTATATATTTTTTAATAAGAGTTTAATGTTACTCTATTTTTGGAATAAAAGATGTTTTCGCCGAGATGGTTGTTTCTTTTAAAAAATCAGAAATAAACTGCCTTAGGTGGCCTTATTTGCAGCAGTTACTTTATTATGTGCTTGAGTGTTTATAAAAGAAAGTGCAGTCCTTGCAGTAACCACCGGAAAGCAGAAACTTTGTCATCTTAAAGTTTTCAGGCAGTCAAATATAATTTATTAATTTTTAATGGTATACTTATTCACTTTAATCTAAGGTGTTATTAATTAACAGCTATTTCAGTTTTAGAAAAAAAAAGTTTATAACTTAGCACCTGGCATTGAACACAATCCGCACTTTAGTATTGTAGTTTATATAACTCCTTGTAGACCCTTAACATTGTTTGCAATCACGCTTGTCTAAGGCTAGCTGATGTAAATCAATTAGAAGCTACTATTTTAAATGTTGGGGGTCTCACATTTTATGTAAGTCACGAACAAATTAAAACACCAATTCAAGCAAATAATGTTATCCTACTTGCAACTAGTAAACGGTAGCTAGATTTAATCAACTTAATGAAAATTTACGAAACGTATATTTTAACTCGTATTTGTCTGATTTCGAAATCAGAGGCGCAAAGTAGTTTGGGGTGAAGTAAAGGTTCCACCCACTCTCTGGGGTGAAGTAAAGGTCCCTATCGCCTGGCTTGGAGAAATTACTTTTTATATTAGAAACTCGCAGCATGAGGTTGTAAATTATATACAGGGTGTCCCAGAACTAATGGTACATAGTTAAACTGTAGAATCCCTGGGTCAAAATATTACGATTTAGCTACGCTTACCTTAGTCCAAAAGTTCGTACTAACCGAGATACAGGGTGTTAAACTTTATTTTTTTATTTCGATTTTCCTTAATAACTTTTTTACTAATTAATATTTTTGCAAAAAATAACCAGCGTGTAAGCTTTTCTGAAATTGGCAAGACGATTCCGTTGAAAATTTTGATGTATAGTGTACAGGGTGTTCCCTGGACCACTAGCATTGATTTAAACTCAGTGACTTTTTTTGTGCCTTTGTGTATACCAGTTTTTATGTAAAATAATGGTTTTCCCATCCTTTTTATGTAAAAAAGTTATATGTCTGAAAGTCGTTCAGAGCAACGGTTTTTGAAATTTTTGCATTTAAAGTTTTTATTGCATGTGAGTGATATGCCTAATTTTTGTATGATACTTTCTTCAATTCATTCTACTAATTAATATTTTTGCAAAAACTAACCAGCATAAAAGTTTTTCTGAAATTTGCAAGACGATTCCGTTGAAAAATTTGATGTACAATGCACAGGGTGCTCTTTGGACCACTACCATTGCATTAAAATCATCAGTGTATTTTTTTGTGCCTCGGTGTATGCTTAAGCAGGTTTTTAAACAGAATAATATTTTAATTATTAATAACAAAAAAAATAAAAACTAATTATAAAAATTATACATAATTTATTTTAACAAATTTTTAGATAGAAAAACAAAAAAAAATCTACAATAAATGTTCAAAATACCCACCGTTATCCTGAAACATTTGTTTATTCGTTTATTATACGAACGTCTGATTTTAAAATCAAGATTTGCATTTCTGAACGCCTGTCCAGCATTTTGAATTTTTTGAAATAGTTTTTCTCGGGTATTTATCTAGCCTAGAATAATAAACAGTTTTAAGTTTGATTTACTATTTTTCAATTTAAAAATTTTAACTTAGTTGCTGAGAGCGCCATGCTTAAGAAATTTTATATTTTTTTAAATAAATAATAAAATATTAATTTTATTGATAATTAAAATTTTCTTTCAAAATAATAAAAAAATACTTTCATTAATAAAGTATACGTACTTACCATTTTTAAAAAAACTAATACGAAGAGGTTTTTGTTCCTAATTAAATACAAAGCCCTACACAGTTGCAATAACGAACAATGATAACACACTGATAATTCAAGAACCACCCTGTATATTTTTTAACTTAATATTTCTTAAGAAAACATCCAATCTTAGAATGCTATAAAAAAGTATTGATTATAGCTAATATGTATGAAGTAGGTAAGAATTTAATTAAAAATCTTTTACGCATACATTAAAAACTTCTAATTTAAATATCTTGAAAACCGTTCCTCTAGGCGACATCTAAACGCTATAACTTTTTTACTTAAATAAAATTAAAAAATTAATGTTTTTAATAGAATCTTGTATACACCGAGGAACAAAAAAGTTAGACCTATTTTAATGTAACGGTACCGACCCAGAGAACACCCTGTATAATATTTATGTTTTTTACCAAAATTAAGTTGTCCATGCCCAAAAATCACCAAACCGAATTTTTTGTGCAAAATTATTAATTAGTAGAAAGAGTTAACTTGTATCATACATAAATTAGGCATATCACGCACATGCAATAAAAACTTTTAATGCAAAAATCTCAAAAACCGTTGCTCTGAGCGACTTTAAAACAGTATAAGTTTTTTACATAAAAAGGATGGGAAAAAACCATTATTTTACATAAAAACTGGTATACACCGAGGCACAACAAAAATACACTGATTTTTATGCAATGGTAGTGGTCTAAGGAACACCCTGTACATTGTACATCAAATTTTTCAACGGAATCATCTTGCCAATTTTAAAAAACTTACACGCTGGTTAGTTTTTGCAAAAATATTAATTATTAAAAAAGTTATTAAAGAAAATCGAATTGAAAAAATAAAGTTTAACACCCTGTATCTCGGTTAGTACGAACTTTTGGACTAAGGTAAGTATGGCTAAATCGTAATATTTTGACCCAGGGAATCTACAGTTTAACTATGTACCATTAGTTCTGGGACACCCTGTATATGTTAAGTCAAGTCAAATTCCCCATAAGTAATTATGGTAAATTGTCTGGAGTTATGGTCCATAACTTATGGACAGCATTTATTAAACCTAATTTTAAATGTTTTCCACGGTATTTTATTAACAACTTTTGCCCTTTGAATTATTTTCAACCAGATTTTTTGCTTTCCTATCAAACCTTTTTGAATATGTTGATACCAAAGTTTGGATTTTAGCGGACCAATTTGTAAGCTCTTTTCAAAAAGTTTTGCCTTCGGGGATTTTGTAACTATTTATAATGTGAAAAATATGTAACAAAGGTCCTAGGCAGGTGTTTCTAGTGGAGGTGTAACTAAAAGACTAAGACTCTCGGGAAACATCTAACTTTGTTTCTCGAGAACTTAAGTTACTTTCCTATTGAAAAAATGTCTATAATTTTACTAAATTATAGTCACTGACGACGAAAAATGAGGAAATATCGGGTGGGCAAAAAAAAACCGGACAATTTTTTTTTTCATTATAACTTTTGAATTACACATACCATCGATTTTAATCGGACAAACTGCACTTGCCAAAGAATTAATCAGAGTTTTAAACAAACATATCTTTTGTCAAACAAACAAATTTAAAATGTACCCTTCAAAGATGCTCGTTCATTTTTATGTTGCGAACATGCTTTAATATTTTTCTTAGATCAATAAATAAGCTGCATTCTTACCACGCACAACAAGGTATGAATCAGAGAAATCGGTTCAATGGTTCTAGAAATATATATTTGTGATTCAACCATTGTTTTGAATTTTATACGATTGCCTTGCCAATCATTTATCATCAATTTATTTTCTTAAAAATTAGAATCATGCTTGATTCTTCAAAATGGCTTGTTTATTTTTTTATTTTCTAAAAATGTTTTTTTAATTAATAGAAAAGTATTACTTTTGTCTCGCACAACGAGGTACAAATTAGATTGTTTCTTATCTATTCGATTTTTGTTTTAGCCATTGTTTTACAGATTATACGATTGCATTGCCAATCCTGTCTGCATTAATTTCCTTAGAAACTCATTATTACTGAACCGATCTTAGTGAAATAAAATAAATCATTGAGAGAATTGATTGTTCTTTAAAGATTGTAATCGAAATTTGCCCCACTATTAAAAGTTAATATGTCAGACAGCATCATACTTGACCCTTCAAAGAGGCACGTTTATTCTTATTTTTCAAAAATGTTTTAGTTTTTTTTTGTTTGTAGACAGGCACTACTTTTCTCCCGCATAACAAGGTACAAATTAATAATGTAGTACTTCTCACAAAATCTGATTTTGTTTTAACGATTGTTTAGCAAATTATACGGTTGCATTGCCAATCCTCTCTGCAAGTATTTTATTTTTTAAATTTATTACTACTAAGTAATCCGATTTTAATACGTTGTCATTATAGAACAATCAGTTGTCACCATGATTTTTTTTATTTCACGAAAATCGGTTTACTAATAACGAATTTATAAGGAAATGAATGCAGACAAGACTGGCAATGCAATCGTATAATCTTTAAAAAAGTGGTTGTAACAAAAAGAGATTTTGTAAAAACAAATACATCGATTTTACAAATTTGTTTCTCGTTGTGTGAGGGAAAAGTAGTGCTTTTCTCTCAATTAAAAAAAAACTAAATCATTTTCGGAAAATTAGAATAAACACACCATTTTGAAAAATCAAGTATGATTCTGTCCTCCGTCTTAAATTTTTAGATGGCGATAAATTTTGATTATTACCTTTAAAATGTAATCAATTTTTATTAGGATGCTTTTTATTTAATTAAAATCGGTTTAGTTGCAATGAATTTATAAGGAAATAAATGCAGACATGGTAAGGAAATTGTATAATATGCAAAACAATGGTTAACACAAAAATATTTCTTAAGAACCAATGAACCGATTTTGCTGACTCATACCTTGTTGTAAGTAGCAAAAATACGGCTTTTTTACTCATTTAAAAAATATTTAAAACATGTTCGCAACACAAGAATAAACGAGCATCTTTGAAGGGGTTATTTTAATTTCCTCCGCCATCTTGGATTTTGAGATGGCGGACAAAAAATATATTTAGTTAAAACACTCATTAATTCTCTGCCAAGTGCAGTTTGTCCCATTAAAATGTATTCTATAGTCTTTTTTTGGCCCACCCGGTATAATATAAGGTAGGCCAAAAAAAGCTTTTTTTTCGGCTGTAGCTTTTTTACCCTTTGCTCGATTTTTATGATTTTGGTCTACATCGAAAGCTAATGCTTGAGACTAATCGACTTTTTGTTAACATTCACACTTCTATTAAATCCAAGATGGCGCATGATTTTAAAATTTAGCCATTTTTCACACCCCCCGCCAACTTTTTTGGTGCGCAACTCTACTCGATTTTAATCATTTACCAAAAAGTCACAACTTTGCCGTGGGCAAAAAGGTATCAACTGAAAGAATTGGTTGCTGAGTGGTTGAGGTGCTGATTTAACACATTGTGCAACTTAGGCACAAAACGGTTGTTTTTGGTTTACTGTGGATTTATCGAAGACTATTTAATATCCACGGTAATGGGCTGAACCAAAAGCTTGGGCGTTGTGTTACATATGCTGTACCCCACTTGCCAAAAATTTGTGTAAGCCAATGACATGATTTTAAAAATTGTAAAGAAAGCCACATCTTTGCCGTGTAGGACATATCACCTAAAAAACTTTGTAATAACTAAGTAATATAATTACACAATTCCAAACCTGTACGGAACATATATTAAATTTGCACATGATTTTAAGCAATCTGCTTATGTTTAACAGTACTTTTAAGAAAAATGTCATGACAACGCAATTGTTTTTAATTTTATATTGACATGTAAATGTCAACGAATCGTACCAGCAGCCACGCTAACTTCATATTATTGTTCATTAGTTTTTTTGACCTATCTTTCAACAGGTTATAACAGTACCTAATTTGATGTAATTAAACTTTATTACTTCTTGTCCTATTTTACAAGCGATTTATCCGTGTAAACGGCAAAGACTAAGCATTCTTGTCAATATTTAAGATCATGGCATTGGCGATCATAAACTTTTGGCAAAGTGGGTTAAACAAATTCACATTTAACAAGCCTACATCTTGTATTTTACCAAAACTACAAATTCAAGATACAGTATATGTAGTAAAAGGCCTTAACTTTTTGTAATCTTTCATTAATCCATAGTAAAACAGAAACAGCCGTTTATTTGACCTACTTTACACAAAGTGTTAAATCAGCACCTAATTCGCTCAGGTACAACGATATTTATTCTTAACCAATTTTTAGCTCACACTACACTATAGTAGTGTGGCTATAGTGATCCTAATTTTTTCGAGAAAAAAAAAGTTGCTCCGATTTCAAAATTTTTTATATATCTTTGCGTTTCAGATGATTTTGAAACTTTTTTGTTGCGCCGTCTGTCTGTCTGTCTGTCTGTCTGTCTGTCTGTCTGTCTGTCTGTCTGTCTGTCTGTCTGTCTGTCTGTCTGTCTGTCTGTCTGTCTGTCTGTCTGTCTGTCTGTCTGTCTGTCTGTCTGTCTGTCTGTCTGTCTGTCTGTCTGTCTGTCTGTCTGTCTGTCTGTCTGTCTGTCTGTCTGTCTGTCTGTCTGTCTGTCTGTCTGTCTGTCTGTCTGTCTGTCTGTCTGTCTGTCTGTCTGTCTGTCTGTCTGTCTGTCTGTCTGTCTGTCTGTCTGTCTGTCTGTCTGTCTGTCTGTCTGTCTGTCTGTCTGTCTGTCTGTCTGTCTGTCTGTCTGTCTGTCTGTCTGTCTGTCTGTCTGTCTGTCTGTCTGTCTGTCTGTCTGTCTGTCTGTCTGTCTGTCTGTCTGTCTGTCTGTCTGTCTGTCTGTCTGTCTGTCTGTCTGTCTGTCTGTCTGTCTGTCTGTCTGTCTGTCTGTCTGTCTGTCTGTCTGTCTGTCTGTCTGTCTGTCTGTCTGTCTGTCTGTCTGTCTGTCTGTCTGTCTGTCTGTCTGTCTGTCTGTCTGTCTGTCTGTCTGTCTGTCTGTCTGTCTGTCTGTCTGTCTGTCTGTCTGTCTGTCTGTCTGTCTGTCTGTCTGTCTGTCTGTCTGTCTGTCTGTCTGTCTGTCTGTCTGTCTGTCTGTCTGTCTGTCTGTCTGTCTGTCTGTCTGTCTGTCTGTCTGTCTGTCTGTCTGTCTGTCTGTCTGTCTGTCTGTCTGTCTGTCTGTCTGTCTGTCTGTCTGTCTGTCTGTCTGTCTGTCTGTCTGTCTGTCTGTCTGTCTGTCTGTCTGTCTGTCTGTCTGTCTGTCTGTCTGTCTGTCTGTCTGTCTGTCTGTCTGTCTGTCTGTCTGTCTGTCTGTCTGTCTGTCTGTCTGTCTGTCTGTCTGTCTGTCTGTCTGTCTGTCTGTCTGTCTGTCTGTCTGTCTGTCTGTCTGTCTGTCTGTCTGTCTGTCTGTCTGTCTGTCTGTCTGTCTGTCTGTCTGTCTGTCTGTCTGTCTGTCTGTCTGTCTGTCTGTCTGTCTGTCTGTCTGTCTGTCTGTCTGTCTGTCTGTCTGTCTGTCTGTCTGTCTGTCTGTCTGTCTGTCTGTCTGTCTGTCTGTCTGTCTGTCTGTCTGTCTGTCTGTCTGTCTGTCTGTCTGTCTGTCTGTCTGTCTGTCTGTCTGTCTGTCTGTCTGTCTGTCTGTCTGTCTGTCTGTCTGTCTGTCTGTCTGTCTGTCTGTCTGTCTGTCTGTCTGTCTGTCTGTCTGTCTGTCTGTCTGTCTGTCTGTCTGTCTGTCTGTCTGTCTGTCTGTCTGTCTGTCTGTCTGTCTGTCTGTCTGTCTGTCTGTCTGTCTGTCTGTCTGTCTGTCTGTCTGTCTGTCTGTCTGTCTGTCTGTCTGTCTGTCTGTCTGTCTGTCTGTCTGTCTGTCTGTCTGTCTGTCTGTGTGTGTATGTGTGTTTGTGTATGTGTATATTATTTCTGTCCGTAACGCGATAGCTCCCAAACCGCTAAACTGATTTTCATATAATTTTCAGGTAAAATAGTGTTCGCCACTCTAAAGAGCTGATTAGTTTTTGGTCAAAATCCATTAACACTAATGATAGTTTTTGGACAACTTTCTAATGGAGCGTCGTATCAATATGCGGTTTATAGTAGGCTACATTTTGCTTAATAATTTGTGTAATAA
Organism: Aspidapion aeneum; assembly: GCA_963576565.1. Taxonomy (NCBI): domain Eukaryota; kingdom Metazoa; phylum Arthropoda; class Insecta; order Coleoptera; family Brentidae; genus Aspidapion; species Aspidapion aeneum. The sequence continues at coordinate 8,675,291 of OY755048.1, read as the reverse complement.
CCAAAAACTTCATAGGAGCTTTAGTTTCTGAGTTATTTACAAAAAACTGTTTTCAGAGCTGATATATCATGGCTTCACTTAAAGTGTGCTAATAGGCTAGCTAGGAAGGTATCAGATCCGTCATGGATCCATTTATTTTACTTGCATACACTGAAATGTAAAAGACTCCTTCGATCAATATTTGAAATGTGCTTTTTCTTGTAAATTGTTTTGAAAAAGTTTGTTTTTCAATTTTAGCGCTTTTGTACTTCATGCAAGAAATTGGTTGCAAATATGCAGAATTATTGTTAAAAGATCCTTCTGGTTTTTAAAAATTTTATAGGACGTTATGTTAAACATTCATATTAAAATGTGTGTTCTGGACCAAAAAAGAGATACAAAAAGTAAAATATTCCCCTGCTATCTCATATTTTCAACATACCTTTTGTTAAATGATTACTGCTTGTTTAAAGGATTTGGATAATATTTAAGTTTTAAAGTAGTAAAATATGCGGGATATTGTTCAAAACTTTTGAAATGCATATTAAAAATGTTGAGGTTTTTTATATTTTCCTATGGTTTTATCATAGTTCCTATCAGCCTTCTAAAGCTCAGCTCTCTAGTGTCCCTGGAAGTAGGCACAGTTAATTTTACATACATTTATAGGGGAGGATAGTAAATTAAAATTTTTGTGTTTTTAAATTTTTTCCTATAGTCTTCCAAAGCTCAGCTCTCTAGCGTTTCTAGAAGTGGACAATGCTAATTTACATAACTTTACATTTATAGGGGAGGGAAGTTAATTAAACTTTGGAGTTTTTTAATTTTCTTTTATACTTTTATCATAGTTCCTATCAGCCCTCCAATGCTCAGCTCTCGAGCTGTCTGGAAGTGGGCAATGTTACTTTTACACACTTTTACATTTATAGGGGAGGGAAGTTAATTAAAATTTTGGGGTGTTTTAATTTTTTTCTATAGTCTTATCATAGTTACTATCGGCCTTCCAAAGCTCAGCTCTCTAGCGTGTCCGGAAGTGGGCAATGTTACTTTTACATAACTTTACATGTGTGGGGGAGGGGAGTAAATTAGAATTTTTGGGTTTTTGATTTTTTCGAGCGATTTGGTCATAATTTCTATAAGTCTGCCAAATTTCAGCTTTGTAGCATGTCTAGAAGTACAGTAGAATATTGATGATCTACACATGAGTGAGTGAGTGAGTGAGTGGCAATTTCGACGTTTTTTGAAATTTCGTAACTACTTTACTACTTTATGGAATTCCATGAAACTTGGACGGGTTGTTAACTCCATGAAGATCTACGACTGTGCAAAGTTTAAGATTCGTAGCTCATTCCCAAGTAGAGTTTTAGATAGGTCAAATATCGGCTGAAATGTTTCAAGAAAAGATGCTATGCGCGAACCTAATAAACGAAACCTATAAAAATAATACAGGTTTTTTTTCAAAATAGCCAATGAAGTCTTAGGTACTTAGTTTTTAAAAAATTAGATAAAACCTAATTATTTCAGTTTATTTTGCATATAATATAGAAATACATATATGTGGGTAGACCTAAAACTTTATGGTTTGTATCTTACCAAGGATATTACCCATGCAACTGATTAATAATTTTTGTAGAATATGTATCTATCTTTATTTCATGTCATTTCAATTAAAGGCCACCAAAAAAACAAATTGGACAAATTCCAAAATGAAAAAATGGTTAATATCATACCTCTGAACCTTGTTTTTAGTCTAACAAAAAACACAGTTTAGCATTTTCGTATAAAATTTTGTTGGCTATAATTTTTGTTTCAAACTTTGTACAAAAACCAAGTAATTTAAAAAAAGAGAATTCGTGCGCTATTTTTAAAAAAAAAGCGGCGCGAGCAGGCATCGCTCTATAATTGTGCCAACCTTCGGACCTTTTGCACCAAAACGTCATATTATATGGTTAAACTACTTAACTAATTTCAAGTCTTGCCCATAGGAAAGTGTCTGAATAGCTGAAAAATTTATTATATTACAAAATCAATCAAGTCAAGTTAAATAAAACCGTTAAAAACTACCAGCCAGAATAAGCAAAAAAATGTAAGAAGACTAGCAAACTTATTTATACTACAATAATAATCCTTTACAAAGCCCCTCTTAAAATATCAGACCCAGGCACTCGTTTTTGAGAATTCTATTAGAAGGGTAAAACAAGCAGGTACAAATTACATATAACAAAGAAACCCGTAGCGTCTAAAATCAAATCTGCAATGTTGCCAAATATCTGGGGCCGCTGCGACGCGGTTTTAATACGCAGAATACGTTTTATACCACCGAGGTGACTCAGTGGACCGTTTAGTTACAGTAAAAGCGACGCTAGCGCCACCGGTAGATACGTGAACTACACGGCCAAAAAGTAGCTATATATACCATTTTGTGACCTCAGAACAAAATTTTGCACACAGCTTGCTGAGTGTGTTAGGAATCGTCCCTGAAATTTTTATTGAAAAACGTTGTCACCTCAAAAAAGTGAGCTACTAAAGTTATATATGAGGTGACACCGTAGTTTATATACTTTGTTTTGAGGTGGCTAAGTACCCTTTATCAATATATATATATATATATATATATATATATATATATATATATATATATATATATATATATATATATATATATATATATATATATATATATATATATATATATATATATATATATATATATATATATGTATATACTCGACCGTTGTATCTTGTGACATCCAGCAAAAAGTAGGTTTTTGTGACATCCACTTTAAAACCTGGTGTTATCCAAAAATAAAAAATATGAAATGTAATAAAAAATATTTTATTTTTAATTCCATAAAAATATTTGTATAAACTCACAAATTTAGAAATAAAATTTTTCATATCTTTGTGGCGTCCATTGTATATACATAAAATTTTGACGTTGTAACATCCCTAAATATTTGTGTTAACTTGTGACATCCAGCAATGTTGCCAACGTTTCATAAAAATAACGGATGTAACAAGTACCTCTATAAAAATAAGAAATATACACTGTCACGAGGAAACAAATAGCAAATAAAATATACAAAGACGTTAGGGATGTCATAAATGTGTGCAAATATGTTATAGGTATATGTATGCAAATAAGAAAAATATACACTGGATGCCACGGGGAAGAAAATATTAAATAAAATATACAAGCATGTTATTGATGTCATAATAGGCTTACAAGATGAATATACGGCAAGGACTAAAAAAAATACTCTGCTAATATATGGGCACCTACGCTCACACTAGGTACTTTAATTATAGTGTACGTGTAAGCTAATATTGTCACGACTATATTTGTGACAAGTGGTATCTCTACCATATATGTCATAGGTTTGTTATTTAGTGCCCACTGAGGGATTTAGGGAAATATGAAAATTAAGTATAAAGAATCCACATTTTATATAAGAAAACAGATTAACAGGAATAGAGGTTATTGCTATAAATAATTAAATAATGTAAAAAAAGGGATGCTGGCTGGAGAGAGTTGACCTAGGGGCCATAAGAAATAGACCTTATAGGCCGTAGAGAGTTGGCCTTATGGGCCATAAAGCGTAACCACCATAGTGAGGTTTTACTTAGGTATGTTAAGTAGGGACCACATTATTTCAGTGGTGTACTGGGTTCGTAGGGACCACGTATTTCAGTGGTGTACTGGGTGTGTTTAGTAGGGACCACGTATTTCAGTGGTATACTGGGTTGATCACTTGCTAGAGTGATGCCGCTCTATTTTCCACCATCGGCTTTTATAGACGAAATTAGTGCAAGCGCAGCAATATTGGTTATTGCTATAGTAAAATAATCCGAATTTAAACTTATTTATGACAGTATAACTAAAAACTGCAATATATTTTATTCAACTCCAGACTCAAATACCTTTCGTTTGATACCACACAAGCCATGTTTTGACCTAAACTCTAATTTTTTTAATTTACCCCCACTTTTTTTTTAAACTAAAATGTATTTTGTTTAACTCCAGACTCAACTACCTTTCGTTTAATACCACACAAGCCCTATTTTCATTTAAACTCTAATTTTTGACATTTACACCCACCCTTTTTTTTAAATAAACTAAAATGTATTTTGTTTAACTGCAGACTCAATTACCTTTCGTTCGATATCACACACGCCATATTTTCACATAAACTCCAATTTTTAAAATCTACGCCCACCCTTTTATTTGGCTTGCGTTAGGTGGATTTTGTTCATTTTTAAATGGGACCATCTCGACCCAAGACCCAGCCTAGGTACCAAATTTCGTTCAAATCGGACAATTTGACGTTAAAAAAACTCGTCAGATTAAATTTTATCTGGCTAGATTTAAAAATTCCTTATCTATTCAACTTAACTTTAGTTAAATTTAGTTGAAAAATAATGAGCCTATTATTAATTATTGTACCCTATATTCACAGTTTGTAGGTCAAATTAGATAAAAGTTGTCTGTTTTTGTATGTAACTCCCATTATCTTTTTCGACTCAGACTTCAGTTTTTATCAGTCCCAATTTTTACTTTCCTAGTTCGTGCAGCAAAAGCTAGGAAAGGTATTATGTTCAACGGATTTTTTTTTAAGATAACTTAGAAATATTTTGTGACATTTGTTTGTTTGTATGTATGTTTATCCGGGTCGGTTCGGTTCTTCGGACTTTTGAAAAACCTGTAGCTTCACATTAAAATCGGCTTACTATATCGAAATGGCTTTTCTGCCTTTTACCTTGAAATTTTTTAACTTACGTTCAGTCATCTGAAAAACGCAGTAGTTCTGGGTGTTTAGGTCGCTTTATTTTTTTTTCAAATCAGATTTTTAATCAATTTCTGAAAACTCCGTTACCAGAATAAAAATTGTGGGGAAATAACAAGTTTTAAATAAAAGTTTTCGTACTTTGTAATTTCTTATTTTTGACACGCTTTTATTAGCTTCACCTGTATGTTTGTAGGTAGGTATGTATGTTTGTAACTGACTCCTTTGGACTAGATTTTGACCTACTTTAAAAGAACAGATTTAATTTAAACTTCGTACACTTATCAAGAACCGGTGACAATACAATAATTTTCCATAATTTTCCAGGCGCACCCTTGGGGGTACTTCGGGGATCCGCCCCCCCCAAGCCTAAGAATTTTGCAAAAACGAACAAATTTAATTTAGACTTTGTATACACTTATCAAGAACCGGTGACAACGCCAAGATTAATAATTTCGCAGACATTTTTCATATATTTCAGGAATAAAACAATAAAATAGGTTAAAATACGGCTTATTGAGGTCTCGCTCCCCTCCCCACAAGAAATATTCCTTATTAAGTTTTTCTCTTTATCCTGACCAGGATAATTTATTTTTATTATTACTAGTATTATTGTGAAAATAAATCATCGGTAAATTTAGTTTTGAGAAAATCGCATTTTAAGAAGTTTTGAAATTAGGAACAAGATTTGAGACATTTGATTTCATTGAGAAACTCCTGAATTTTACATTATTTATGCATTGAATATTGGAGAACGTATGTAAGTACCTATGTAAAAAAAGTTATTTTTTGAAATTTTAGTAATATTTTGTAGATTTTGTGAAGTCTGTGATTTAATGTATTTTTTAAATTAGGTTGTAACGGCCTGGTTTCACCATGTCTCAAAAGCTAAAAAAAATGACTTTGAGTGTATTTTGCCAGTATACCGACGTAATATAGTTAATTAAAAAACACGATTTCACAGCACATTAAACTAAAAAGTAAAAAATAAATATAGTTAAAAAAACTAAAAAACACGCTTCAAACTAAATCAGTTAAAAATAATTATTAAAATTAGTTGAAAACAATAATAAACGAAAAATACTAGTATTATTGTGAAAAAACGTCGGGCTCTCGATATACAAAGAAAATATGGCACAAAGCGACCCACGATTTTAGATCACACGACTACTATACTATAGTAGTGTGAGCTTATATATCTTTGCGTTTCAGATGATTTTAAAACTTTTTTGTTGCGCCGTCTGTCTGTCTGTCTGAACCTTTCATTTTGAAATTTGTATTGGAGAACTTGGCTTTACTTTTATCTCAATTCTTTTTACGGAATGCCATTTTCGCGTACTTGGTTTTTTTTTACATGAAATGTTTTTGTTATGATTTCACTTCTTTTTTAAAGGAATTGGATAATACTTAATTTTTAAAGTAGTAAAATATGCGGAATATTGATCAAAATTTTTGCAATGCCTTACTTAAATTTTTGAGGTTTTTTAATTTTTTTCCATGGTTTTATCGTAGTTCCCATCAGCCTTCCAAAGCTCTAGCGTTTCTGAAAGTGCCCTATGTTACTTTTACATGTATAGGGGAGGGAAATAAATTAAAATTGTCGTGTTTTTAAATTTTGTCCTATAGTTTTATCATAGTTCCTATCAATCTTCCAATGCTCACTTCTCTAGCGTTTCTGGAGGTGGGTAATCTTACTTTTACATAACTTTATATTTATAGGAGAGGAGAGTTAATGAAAATATTGGACTTTTTAAATTTTTTCCCATGGTTTTATCATAATTTCTATCAACATTCCAATGCTCAGCTCTCTAGCGTTTCTGGAAGTGGGCAATGTTAGTTTAATATAAATTGACATTTATAGGAGAGGGAAGTAAATTAAAATGTTGGAGTTTTTAAATTTTTTCATATAGTTTTATCATATTGTCTTTCAGTCTTAAAAAGTTCAGCTCTCTAGCGTTTCTGGAAGTGGGCAGTGTTACTTTTACATAATTTTACATTTATAGGGGAAGGAAGTAAATTAGAATTTTGGGGTGTATTAATTTTTTTCTATAATTTTATCATAGTTACTATCAGTCTGCCAAAGCTCAACTCTCTAGCATTTCTGGAAGTGGACAATGCTACTTTTACATAACTTTAAATGTATAGGGGAGGGGAGTAAATTAAAATTTTGGGGTTTTATGATTTTTTCCAGGGGTTTGGTCATAATTTCTATCAGTCTGCCAATTTTCAGCATTGTAGCATGTCTGGAAGTACAGTAGAATATTGATGATCTATACATGAGTGAGTGAGTGAGTCAGTCAGTGAGTGACAATTTCGACGTTTTTTGAAATTTTGTAACTACTTTACTACTTTATGGAATTCTATGAAACTCGGAGGGGTTGTTAGCTCCATGGAGATCTACGACTGTGCAAAGTTTGAGATTCGCAGCTCATTCCGAACTAGAGTTTTAGGTAGGTCAAATATCGGCTGAAATGTTTTAAGAAAATATGGTTACGGCGCGCGAACTTGGCGAGTGGCCTCAGATCTACTTACCTTTAAATTCAATAAACTTTGATTAAAAACAAAAAAACACTTTGCCGGAACAGCTTTTGCTCGATTTCTACGCGGGGTCACAAATAAAACGAAATCATAATTATGTAAGTGTGGATGTCACAGAGAGACGAATTTAAATCGAAGTATACATACTCAACTCAGCCCAGGGCTGGCCGATTGCGGACCAGCCGTTTGCAAAAATAGAATACCTACAGGAACGCCCACTATGGGGGTAGTAAGGGGCTAGGGCTAAGGTCACTCATCGTCAAGCAATCTTTGCAGGTAGCGAAGCCTAACTCTGATTTTATATTTTTTCGTTATAATTTTTGACATGTTTTCCTCGGTTTCGCATTGGCGGCTCGTTGTTATTTTAAAAATGTGGTATTACCACAGTCTAAAGATCTATTTAATAACGATACAGTTTCAAGATAGTTTGCAGCATAACTTTTTAATTACATAAATATATATAGTTTAGGTACCTTCATACTGTGTAAAACAACATCTTCAAAATAAAACAGAACCGCCAATGCGAAACCGAGAAAAACATGTCAAAAATAATAACCAAAAAATAGAAAGCTTGACGTTAGCTTCGCTTCCTATAAAGCTTGCCTTTACGATGAGTGTCTTTAGCTAGGGCACCTCCAAGACGTAAACAGGGAGGTGCGAAGCACCCCCAAGCATAGTCACATAGAAACCGATTACTAATCGGCTTTGCTCGGTACACAAAAAATTGCCGATATTCCAGTAAAATCTGTGACTACAGTACCTAGATTTAAAAAAAAAAAATCTAGATAATCTGGACTAGGTACTTACCTATGTTCAGCGAATTTTTGATAAATTATGTAGCTCTATACCTAGCTGGATATGTTTTATTTACTGACGCTGGCGCCACTTTGGCAGAATTAAGGCCCTTAATTATTATGCAAATAATATAAAATAAAAATATAAGATTTTCATTATTCAGTCTAGCAATTTATTCCCATTTTCTTTTCTTTTATATCTATTTCTATTTCCAAATCGGCTAATCCATATGTTACTTTTTTTAGGTACCTAAATTATTCTTCTGAATTTTTCTTATATGTGCTACTCCTTGGAAATAAATAAATAAATAAATTAGAGGCGCAATTAGGGGGGAGGGGTGTTCTATAAAATCGGTTAAGCAGTTTCTGAACTCGTTTCCTTTACAGGGTGGGCCAAAAAAACCTGGACATTTTTTTTATTATAACTTTTGAACTATACAATCGATATTAATGGGACAAACTGCACTTGCCAAAGAATTAATTAGACTTTTGACTAATTTATCATTTTTTGTCTGCCATCTCAAAATCCAAGATGGCGGACGAAATTATAATGTACCTTTCAAAGATGCTCGTTTATTCTTATGTTGCGAATATGTTCTAATTTGCAAAGAAGAAAGATGGAAAACGTGTTGTGTGTGGATCGATAAAAATCAAAACGAATTTTATACTTCACACAAAGGTATGTGTGCCTAACTTGCGAGTGTCAGAAGGAGAGGGAAGAGTTGATTTTGGTTGTTTTCCTACTTACACAAGGTTGCATCTCTAGACGTACGTTTCTGTGTGTTTCACGTCATCAGTAGAGAACAGCAAACCCAGGTAAGCTAATTTTAACCTACTACTACTACTCTACTACTAAGATACTAATGCTTGTGCATGATAGGTATGTACCACTTTCATTTTTAGTCTGTACTTTTCCATGTGGATTTACCTAAGCTTCAAAAACCTCAATTTGGCGCCCTTGTGGCGCAACTTTGTTAGACATCCAGGGGCCTTTTGTAGGTCCCTGGCCTGTCTCCGGGCCGGTACAGGAACGCATCCTGTACCACGGGGTTTTGATGCCCCTCGACCCGTCTCATGAAACGATCCTTCTGCTCCTGGATCGTTTCTGAGATATCCTCCACGTTGAGCTCCCTCTTGATTTGTACGTTACGCACAAACCAAGGAGCTACCGCTATTTGTCTTACGACTCTGTTTTGAAAGCTTTGTAGCCTTCCCATTTGTGTTCTGCATACCTTACTCCAGCATGGGGCTGCATACGTTAGTATGGGGCGAACGACCTGCCTCCATATTTGTAATTTTACTCTCCGGTGTAGAGTGCTCCTGGCATTTAACAAGGGGTATAGCCTACTGTGGGCTCCCCTTGCTTTTTGAAGTGCGTTTGATACCTGGTCGTTCCAGGTTAGTTTCTTGTCAAAAACTAACCCCAGGTATTTAACGTTCCTCCTTTGCCAGGGTATCCTTCGACCACCCAGAGTAAGCTCTGTTCGCGGATTGCCCCTTTTCCGTGTAAAGACAATCGCTTGAGTCTTGTCTGGGTTGATCTTAATTTTAAATTTCTACGAGGTGCCTCTGAAGCCTTGTGACGACGTATTGGATGTTATTACACTTTGACGTTGTCAAAGTGTCATCCGCGTACACATAGAGCTTCGTCCTCCGATCTTTGGGGATGTCACAGGTATACCATGCATTTAAGTGTGGCGAGAGCGGGGAGCCTTGCGGGACTCCCGCTCTTATTTGCCTTAACCGGGATCGTAAACAGTCTACCTTTACCATAAAAGTTCTCCCTCCCAGGAAGGACTGTAATAACTTGGGGATATGTACTGGTACACCGTTATTCCGCAGTTTTAAAAGAAAGCCGTTATGCCAGACCTTGTCAAACGCTTTTGACATGTCCAGGGCTACCGCTCCTATGTACTTCCTTTTATTGAACGCGCTGACTATTTCCTCTGTCAAGCGGGTTGCTTGAAGTGTTGTACAATGCCTCGGTCTGAACCCGAACTGCTCATTGGGAACAAGTTGTCCCAATTGAGGCAATTCCTGTAGTCGCCTTTTTACCACGCAGTTAAAGTCAGATGAGTAAAAAGAGCGCTAAATTTTAATCTAGCTACGTCAAAACGTACTGATTTATAGTAGTATATTTTTAACTCTATTCAGTGATTTTCTTACAAAAACAAATCTGCCGAATTAAAATAGAATTCTTATAAATCAATCAATACATATATACCGGGTGGGCCAAAAAAAAACCGCACAATTTGTTTTTATTATAACTTTTGAACTATAGCATCGATTTTAATGGGACAAACTGCGCTTGGCAGAGAATTAATCAGAGTTTTGACTAATTATAATTATTTGTCAGCGATCTCAAAATCCAAGATGGCGGACAATATTAAAATGTACCCTTTAAAGATGCTGGTTTATTCTTATGTTGCAAACACGTTTGAATTATTTTTTTAAATTAGTAGAAAAGCTGCTTTCTTGCCACGCACAAGGTATGAATCAGCAAAATCGGTTTGATGGTTCTACAAAAAATATTTTTGTTTCAACCATTGTTTTGAAAATTATACGATTGCCTTGCCAATCATGTCTGCATTTATTTCCTTACAAATTTATTATTACTGAACCTTTGACTTTGATGAAATAAAAAACATCCTGGTGAGAATTGATTGTTTTTTAAAGATCATGATCAAAATTTATCGCCATCTTAAATTTTAAGATGGCGGACTGAATCATACTTGATTCTTAAAAATGGTGGGTTTATTCTTTTTTTCTGGAAATATTTTAGTTTTTTTTTAATTTATAGGAAAACACTACTTTTCCCGCACAACAAGGTACAAATGGGCAAAATCGGTGTATTGGTTCCCAAAAAACCTATTTCTGTTTTCGTCATTGTATTATAGATTATAAGATTGCATTGCCAACCATGTCTGCATTCATTTATAAATCATTATTACCAAACCGATTTTAGTGAAATAAGAAAAATTATGGTGAGAATTGATTGTTCTTTCAAGGTTATAATCTAAATTTGCCGCCATCCTAAAAGTTAAGATGTTGGACAGAACCAGACTTGATCCTTCAAAGAGGCACTTTTATTCTTATTTTTCGAAAATGTTTTAGTTTTTTTTATTAATTTATTGGAAAGTACTACTTTTATCCCGCTTAATAAAGTACAATTTAATAAAATCGGCGAAGTGGTTCTCACAAAATCTGATTTTGTACAATTGTTTTACAAGTTATGCGATTGCATTGGCAATTTCTGTCCGACATCTTAAATTCTAAGATGGCGGCAAATTTCGATTATAATCTTTAAACAGCAATCAATTCTTACCACGATTTTTTGTGTTTCACTAAAATTCGTAGAATTTATAAGAAAATTAATGCAGACAGGATTGGCAATACATTCGTATAATCTCTAAAACAATGGTTGAAATAAAAATAGATATTTTGAGAACCACCACAATGATTTTAATAATTTTTACCTCGTTGTGTGGGGAAAAAATTATGCTTTTTTATAGATTAAAAAAAATCTAAAACATTTTCGGAAAATAAGAAGAAACACGCCATTTTAAAGAATCAAGAATAATTCTATCCGCCATCTTAAAATTTAAGAGGGTGATAACTTTGATCATGATCTTAAAAAAGCAATCAATTCTCACCAGGATGTTGTTTATTTCCACTAACATCGGTTCAGTAGTAATGAATTTATAAGTAAATAAATGCAGACATGATTGGCAAGCAATCATATAATATGCAAAACAATGGTTGAACAAAAATATTTTTTTATAGAACCACTGAACCAATTTTGCTGAATCGTACCCTGTCGTGCCTGGCAAGAACGCAGCTTTCTTACTAATTTAAAAAAATAATTAGAACATATTCGCAACACAAGAATAAACGAGCATCTTTGAAAGGTACATTTTAATTTCGTCCGCCATCTTGGATTTTGAGATCGCAGACAAAAAATGATAAATTAGTCAAAACTCTGATTAATTCTTGGCAAGTGCAGTTTGTCCCATTAATATCGATTGTGTAGTTCAAAAGTTATAATAAAAAAAATTCCAAGTTTTTTTGACCCACCCTGTAAAGTAAACGAGTTCAGAAACTGCTTAACCGATTTTATAGAACCCCCCCCCCCTAATTGCGCCTCTAATATATTTATTTATTTATTTCCAAGGAGTAGCACATATAAGAAAAATTCAGAAGAATAATTTAGGTACCTAAAAAAAGTAACATATGGGTTAGCCGATTTGGAAAAAAATATAGATATAAAAGAAAAGAAAATGGGAATAATGAAAATCTTATATTTTTATTTTATATTATTTGCATAATAATTAAGGGCCTTAATTCTGCCAAAGTGGCGCCAGCGTCAGTAAATAAAACATATCCAGCTAGGTATAGAGCTACATAATTTATCAAAAATTCGCTGAACATAGGTAAGTACCTAGTCCAGATTATCTAGATTTTTTTTAAAATCTACGTACTGTAGTCATAGATTTTACTGGAATATCGGCCATAATCAGTTTCTATGTGACTATGCTTGGGGGTGCTTCGCACCTCCCTGTTTACGTCTTGGAAGGGCCCTAGCTAAGGACACTCATTGTAAATATAGGAAGCGAAGCTAACGTCAAGCTTTCTATTTTTTGGTTATTATTTTTGACATGTTTTCCTCAGTTTCGCATTGGCGGTTCTATATATATTTATGTAATTAAAAAGTTATGCTGCAAACTATCTTGAAACTGTATCATTATTAAATAGATCTTTAGACTGTGTTAAAACCACATTTTTAAAATAACAACGAGCCGCCAATGCGACCCGTAAAGCTTGCTTGACGATGAGTGACCTTAGCCCTAGCCCCTTACTACCCCCGTAGTGGGCGCCCCTGTAGGTATTATATTTTTGCAAACGGCCGGTCCGCAATCGGCGAGCCCTGGGCTGAGTTGAGTATGTATACTTCGATTTAAATTCGTCTCTCTGTGACATCCACACTTATTTTTAACTGTTTAGTTTGAAGCGTGTTTTTTAGTTTTTTAACTATATTACGTCGGTATACTGACAAAATACACTCAAAGTCATTTTTTTTTAGTTTTTGAGCCATGGTGAAACCTGGCCGTTACAACCAAATTTAAAAAATACATTAAATCACAGACTTCACAAAATCTATAAAATATTACTTTTTTTACATAGGTACATATATACGTTCTTCAATATTCAATGCATAAATAATGTAAAATTCAGGAGTTTCTCAATGAAATCAAATGTCTCAAATGTTTTTCCTAATTTCAAAACTTCTTAAAATGCGATTTTCTCAAAACTACATTTTTGACTTGGTGTATGTTGCCAGTATACCGATGATTTATTTTCACAATAATACTAGTAATAATAAAAATACATTATCCTGATCAGGATAATGAGAAAAACTTAATAAGGAATATTTCTTGTGGGGAGGGGAGCGAGACCTCATTAAGCCGTATTTTAACCTATTTTAATGTTGTATTCCTGAAGTATATGAAAAATGTCTGCGAAATTATTAATCTTGGCGTTGTCACCGGTTCTTGATAAGTGTATACAAAGTATAAATTAAATTTGTTCGTTTTTGCAAAATTCTTAGGCTTGGGGGGGGGGGGGGTCCCCGAAGTACCCCCAAGGGTGCGCCTGGAAAATTATTGTATTGTCACCGGTTCTTGATAAGCGTACAAAGTTTAAATTAAATCTGTTCGTTTAAAGTAGGTCAAAATCTAGTCCAAAGGAGTCAGTTACAAACATACATACCTACCTACAAACATACAGGTGAAGCTAATAAAAGCGTGTCAAAAATAAGAAATTACAAAATACGAAAACTTTTATTTAAAACTTGTTATTTCCCCACAATTTTTATTCCGGTAATGGAGTTTTCAGAAATTAATTAAATCTGATTTGAAAAAAATAAATCGACCTAAACACCCAGAACGACTGCGTTTTTCAGATGGCTGTACGTAAGATAAAAAATTTCAAGGTAAAAGGCAGAAAAGCCATTTCGATATAGTAAGCCGATTTTAATGTGCAGCTACAGGTTTTTCAAAAGTCCGAAGAACCGAACCGAACCGGATAAACATACATACAAACAAACAAATGTCACAAAATATTTCTAAGTTATCTTAAAAAAAATCCGTCGAATATAATACCTTTCCAAGCTTTTGCTGCACGAACTAGAAAGGAAAAATTGGGACTGATAAAAACTGTCCAAAAAGATAATGGGAGTTACATACAAAAACGGACAACTTTTATCTAATTTGACCTACAAACTGTGAATATAGGGTACAATAATTAATAATAGGCTCATTATTTTTCATCTAAATTTAACTTGTTATGTTGAATAGATAAGGAATTTTTAAATCTAGTCAGATAAAATTTAATCTGACGAGTTTTTTTAATATCAAATTGCCCGATTTGAATGAAATTTGGTACCTAAGCTGGGTCTTGGGTCGAGATGGTCCCATTTAAAAATGAACAAAATCCACCTAACGCAAGCCAGATAAAAGGGTGGGGGTAGATTTAGAAAATTGGAGTTTATGTGAAAATATGGCGTGTGTGATATCGAACGAAAGGTAATTGAGTCTGCAGTTAAACAAAATGCATTTTAGTTTATTTTAAAAAAAGGGTGGGGTTAATGTCAAAAATTAGAGTTTAAATGAAAATATGGCTTGTGTGGTATTAAACGAAAGGTAATTGAGTCTGGAGTTAAACAAATACATTTTAGTTTAAAAAAAAAGTGGGGGTAAATTTAAAAAATTAGAGTTTAGGTCAAAACATGGTTTGTGTGGTATCAAACGAAAGGTATTTGAGTCTGGGTATACCACTGAAATACGTGGTCCCTACTAAACACACCTAGTACACCACTGAAATACGTGGTCCCTACGAACCCAGTACACCACTGAAATAATGTGGTCCCTACTTAACATACAGTAAAACCTCACTATGGTGGTTACGCTTTATGGCCCATAAGGCCAACTCTCTACGGCCTATAAGGTCTATTTCTTATGGCCCCTAGGTCAACTCTCTCCAGCCAGCATCCCTCTTTTTACATTATTTAATTATTTATAGCAATAACCTCTCTTCCTGTTAATCTGTTTTCTTATATAAAATACATGTATAAATGTCAATTATTTATACTTAATTTTCATATTCCCCTAAATCCCTCAGTCACAAGGGCACTAAATAACAAACCTTGTGACATATATGGTAGAGATACCACTTGTCACAAATATAGTAGTGACAATATTAGCTTACACGTACACTATAATTAAATTACCTAGTGTGAGCGTAGGTGCCCATATATTAGCAGAGTATTTTTTTTGTCCTTGCCGTATATTCATCTTGTAAGCCTATTATGACATCAATAACGTGCTTGTATATTTTATTTGTTATTTTCTTCCCCGTGACATCCAGTGTATGTTTTTCTTATTTGCATACATATACCTGTAACATATTGGCACACATTTGTGAGATTGTATATTTTATTTGTTATTTGTTTCCTCGTGACATCCAGTGTATATTTCTTATTTTTTTAGAGGTACTTGTTACATCCGTTATTTTTATGAAATATTGGCAACATTGCTGGATGTCACAAGTTAACACAAATATTTAGAGATGTTACAACGTCAAAATTTTTTGTATATACAATGGACGCCACAAAGATATGAAAAATTTTATTTCTAAATTTAAAAAATAAAATATTTTTTATTACATTTTATATTTTTTATTTTTGGATAACACCAGGTTTTAAAGTGGATATCACAAAAACCGACTTTTTGCTGGATGTCACAAGATACAACGGTCGAGTATATATATATATATATGTATATATACTACAACTATACTTAAACCTTTTCTGAAGCCTGCTTGTTCTTTTGATTAATATCCGTAAATTTGATTGTTAGTCTATCTGTTAATATCTTCGTAAAAGCTTATAAATTACATTGAGGAGTTTTATAGGTTGATAGTTTCTCAGGTCCTTAATAGTTTAATAATTTGTCCCTGATCTATATATATATATATATATATATATATATATTGATACACTCGGCGTTGTCACCTCACCGTTAAGGATATGACGACCTCGCCTCACCTATTTCTAGTGGTGTTAGCTTATATATAGTTACATATATGGGCTGAGGGGAACTTCCTTTACCCGAATCTCATAAGAGGGGTAAAGATTTTTTTTCAAATATTAAGTAAATGCGTGGGATACTTTTACACCTCAGGCTGATCTAAAATCTTTGGATATGTGCATCGCCTTAACACCTCAGGCATTGTTGCCGGTTTTATTGAGGTGATAACGTGCAGCCTTGCTCTACATTTTATATAAGAGCGATAACAACGTATTATCTTTATTTAACTAAATTTAAATACTTTATAAAAAGTGTCAGCGTCTTGCTTGTATCTAGTTATTGATAAATATGAAATAAATATGCAATTCACCGCTGATTTATTTTCAACAAGAAAGTATAATACGTATTTGTTGTCTGACAATGGGTCCGTTGCGCCACAGAAAGTTATATTTTTCTAAACTTGGCTATTGTAATATATTTCCAAACTAGTAAAAACCTTTCATTTTGAAATTTGTATTGGAGAACTTGGCTTTACTTTTATCTCAATTCTTTTTACGGAATGCCATTTTCGCGTACTTGGTTTTTTATTACATGAAATGTTTTTGTTATGATTTCACTTCTTTTTTAAAGGAATTGGATAATACTTAATTTTTAAAGTAGTAAAATATGCGGAACTAGTTGTTTAAAACTTTTGCAATGCCTTACTTAAATTTTTGAGGTTTTTTATTTTTTTTCCATGGTTTTATCGTAGTTCCTATCAGCCTTTCAAAGCTCACCTCTCTAGCGTTTCTGAAAGTGCACAATGTTACTTTTACATAACTTTACATGTATAGGGGAGGGAAATAAATTCAAATTGACGTATTTTTAAATTTTGTCCTATAGTTTTATCATAGTTCCTATCAGCCTTCCAATGCTCAGCTCTCTAGCGTTTCTCGAAGTGGGTAATGTTACTTTTACATAACATTTATAGGGGAGGAGAGTAAATGAAAATATTGGACTTTTTAAATTTTTTCCCATGGTTTTATCATAATTTCTATCAGCATTCCAATGCTCAGCTCTCTAGCGTTTCTGGAAGTGGGCAATGTTAGCTTTATATAAATTTACATTTATAGGAGAGGGAAGTAAATTAAAATGTTGGTGTTTTTAAATTTTTTCATATAGTTTTATCACATTGTCTTTTAATCGTAAAAAGTTCAGCTCTCTAGCGTTTTTGGAAGTGGGCAGTGTTAGTTTTATACGAGTTTTACATAACTTTACATTTTTAGGGGAAGGAAGTAAACTAGAATTTTGGGATGTTTTAATTTTTTTTCTATAACTTTATCATAGTTACTATCGGTCTTCCAAAGCTCAGCTCTCTAGCATGTCTGGAAGTAGGCAATGTTAATTTTGCTTAACTTTACATTAATAGGGGAGGGACGTAAATTAGAATTTTAAGGTGTTTTAATTTTTTCCTATAGTTTTATAGTCTAAATTATACGCATTTGTAATGACGTCACCAGGCGAGAAAAAAACGTATGGCGTAGATATTTTGCCAATCAATGTTTTTTGATTGATTGTGACGGATACTTCACATAACCAAGTATCTACCTATTTAAATCATAGACACTACTTTTTTCAAAAAGTTTATTAGTTTTAGTCACCCTTGTTTATAATATACTAAACAAAGATAAACAAAAATGACGTCATTACAAATGCGTATAATTGGGACTATATCATAGTTCCTATCAGTCTGTCAAAGCTCAACTCTCTAGCATTTCTGGAAGTGGGCAATGCTACTTTTACATAACTTTAAATGTATAGGGGAGGGGAGTGAATTAAAATTTTGGGGTTTTTTGATTTTCTCCTATAGTTTTATCATAGTTTCTATCAGTCTGCCAAAGCTCAACTCTCTTGCATTTCTGAAAGTGTACGATGCTACTTTTACATAACTTTAAATGTATAGGGGAGGGGAGTAAATTAAAATTTTGGGGTTTTTTGATTTTTTCCAGGGTTTTGGTCATAATTTCTATCAGTCTGCCAAATTTCAGCTTTGTAGCATGTCCTGAAGTACAGTAGAATATTGATGATCTATACATGAGTGAGTGAGTGAGTGAGTGAGTGGCAATTTCGACGTTTTTTGAAATTTCTTAACTAGTTTACTACTTTATGGAATTCCATAAAACTTGAAGGGGTTGTTAACTCCATGGAGATCTACGACTGTGCAAAGTTTGAGATTCGTAGCTCATTCCGAAGTAGAGTTTTAGGTAGGTCAAATATCGGCTGAAATGTTTCAAGAAAAGATGGTTACGGCGCGCGAACTTGGCGAGGCACTGCCGTGCCCTCAGATTTATAACAAAATCAATCAAGTCAATTTAATTAAAACCGTTGATCAGGTCAAGTTAAATAAAACCGTTAAAAACTACCAGAATAATTTAAAAAATGTAAAAAGACTAACAAAATTAGTTAAATTGTTTCAATAAGATCAAAAAATACAATAATAATCCTCTACAGAGCCCCTTTTAAAATATCAGACCCAGATACTCGTTCCTGAGAATTCTAACAATCATTCCGAGGGTAAAAAAGCAGGTAATATTTAAAATTACATATAACAAAGAGACCCGTTGCATCTAAAATCTAAACTGTAATGTTGCCAAATCTCCGAGGTCGCGGCGACGTGGTTTTAACACGCAAAATACGTTTTATACCACTGAGGTGACTTAGTAGACCGTTTTGTTTCAGTAAAAGCGACTCTAGCGCCACCGGTAGATACGTGAACTAAATGGCCAAAAAGTAGCTATATATACCATTTTGTGACCTCAGAACAAAATTTTGCACACAGCTTGCTGAGTGTGTCAGAAATCATCCCTAAAATTTCTATTGCAAAACGTTGTCACCTCAAAAAAGTGAGGTAAGACCGTTATATATGAGGTTACACCGTAGTTTATATACTTTGTTTTGAGGTCGCTACGTACCCTTTATCAATATATATATGTATATATATATATATATATATATATATATATATATATATATATATATATATATGTATATATACTACAACTATACTTAAACCTTTTCTGAAGCCTGCTTGTTCTTTTGATTAATATCCGTAAATTTTATTGTTAGTCTATCTGTTAATATCTTCGTAAAAGCTTATAAATTACATTGAGGAGTTTTATAGGTTGATAGTTTTTCAGGTCTGCGGGCGATAGAGCCCTTCTCGTGTAGAATCATCATTACGGATTCTTTTTAGTTGTTTGGGATTATTTTTCCTTTTAGTATTTTATTCAGAAGAATATGGAGAAGCTAAGCAACAGCTTTACCACCGTACTTTAGCATTTTTGTTGTTTCACTCAATGAAAAAATAAAATGAACACAAAGTAAAAAAAAATCTTTTTATAATATTAATTCTTATCATCACATAGGGCTCAAATATAAGCTCTACACATGGGCCATATTTCTGACAGAGACATTAATAAGGCCCAGAGGGACTGATGTTACTGCATTCAATGCAGCAGTCAAATATTCTGTAGTCTACTCTGCTCTGATATTGTGACACAATTTCTCCATATTCTAAAAAAATAACTTGCAACACGACAGACGAAAATAAGGCCCACCTGAAAAATCTACTGGGCTTTATTTCTGACATATAAGTTTTAAGGGTGTGTTGAATTATGAAAAAAACTCAATTGATTTGTTATTAAAAAAAAATAACAATTTAGGAACAGTGACTAACCGACTTAAATAGCTCGCGTTACATTTGCTAAAAACGTCTTGCCTCAGTAGACGTTGAAAACGGAAGAAAATTATAAAATCGTGCTGTCTGAGAAGTGTATGAAAAGCGCGTGAGCGTAACACCCGGTTCCTACCTACGACTTTCTCCTGGGTGTACGCTCACGCCTCACATGAGTTCAATATGAAATGCTATGACAGTCATGTAACCAGTGCGCGGGCACGCACGGGAAAGTCGTAGGTGGGAACCTGGTTTAACCCAGAATATTTACTCCACCAGTTGGTGTATGACAAGTTACAGACTTATGTAAAGTGCGACTTATTACTAGCTAACCAGTATTTACTACAGGTATCTTATTAAACTTGGCAAAGTAAATGAAACAATAATAAACAATATGCTATTGACATTTCACACTTTTGCTTGGAGTAAGTAAGCATAAATAAGCTGAATATATAAACAAACGGAACACGTAGATATATAATTTCAAGCCAAAATGGCAAGTTTGGCATTTAGTTTTCGTAAATGGGCTTAAGATATGTTCTATAGAAATTGCAGTCAGTTGCTCTGATATCAAAGTTTCGAAAACTACAGCCTGTTTAAACTACGAAACGACCCGAAACTTTCAAAATGACGGATTCCTCTATTCGACGTCATAATCTAAAGTTTTAAGTGGAAAATTTTAGCCAGGTTAAGAACTCGTTTTAAAATAAACCTTAATTTATCAAATCCGTTTGCCTTTCTTGAAATTGGCGGCAAATTAAAGAGTCAATCGAAAAAGTTAAAACGAGTAATCTGATTTATACTTGGAAGTTAAAATACAGCGGCACCAATTCATAAAAAAACGGCCGGCGTTAGATGTTAAGAAACCTAAAGGCGGTTTTGAGCAAAAGTTTTTTCTTCATTGGACCTCTTTTGACATTTCGTACATTTTTTTTTGCATAAGCTTTCATACCAATTCTGATTTAAAAATTCGGAGCATTTTTAAACCAGAATTGGTATCCTATCACTTCCGGGCTATACACTATATATAGATCCTCGGTAATAAGAAGAGCAAATTTGTCAAGGAAGGACAAAAGTAATGCCTGATTTGCTCGAATGCAGATTAGATCAGCCCTTAAAAAATTGACACTTGCAATGCTACCATAGGCATATATCAGGCCCTGTAGACAAGGAAAAGCTACTCCTGTAGCTTCGACAGAATGCATATCCAGATGGCTTTTAGGCAGAAATGGGAAGTATAGATAGTATAATATAATCCCAATACAGTAAGATGTGACAAAACTTTTTAAGCTTGACACGTTAACGTAGCTGCAACTTAAAGCACCATCTAATGTAATAATAAAATTAGGGTAAAATCTGCCAGCCTGTAAAATCCAAAACATAGGGATGCGCTGATAAAACACTCTACGCTAATGTCACTATCACGTGTTTAATGGGATCTGACGTAAAAGCAAAGTGTTTTCCATAAGGTGTAATGCTAATATAATTCAGAACTATTAAGATGGAATTCATCCGAGAAAAATAGGTTTTTTTCTAAAACAAAAACAATATGCTCGAAATTCACAGTTTAAAAAAATCAACGTCCTGTTTTTGTAGTATCTTTCGTCCAAATTGACGTTGAGAAGCGTTTTCTCTTTCTGTTCAATGTGAAAATTGGCAAATTGAATAAGAGGTGGAGAAAATTTACGTAAGAAAGGGACAATATTTTCTGCAGTCAACATGTACAAGAGATTTAAAAGCATTGAATACTGGACTTTGGACATTTAGGGCCTATTGTTATTCAAGAAGAATTGCTCCATATGATAGCAGCCTCATTTAATTTGTATCTTACAACACTTTGGCACAATTTTAAATTATCATTATGGAAATACCCTTTTTTTGTAACGGCTATTTTAAAATTAATCGTCTGTTTTCGTAGAGTTCCCTATTAATTAGCAGCAGCCCTTATGCTGTTGCTGATGTCAACTAGTTTTCTTAAAGAACCGAGTGTCAGCTAATGCAGAAGCAAAAAAGATTTTTGTTACTTTGAGTCGTTATGTTAGAATATAGATATATGCTTTGCCTCAATTAATCTTCTTACCTACATTTTAATGATCTGGTTGCCTTCAAATTGCCCTTTTAGCGGCACCATACGTCTTTCACGCGGTTTCCATGTTCCATGCTCTAAATTTAAGTGCAGAATATTTGCAGCGCATTAATTTAGACCGCAACGAATGTAATACCTTTTAGACAACTAGAAATTCTGCCTTTCAAATTGAGACCATTTAAGGTACATCGCACGGGAAACAGACCGTTGTGTCTTCCCGCATTTAAGCTGGGATTCTTAAAGCTAAATGTAATATAACTCGAAATGTATTATGCTAATAATAATAACAACATGTCTTTTAGTAGATAATCAAACCAGAAATTGCTATAGTATCTCAACCTGGGTACGACATCCACCATTGTTAAAACTATGTGGTTTTCACTTATATCAAGTTCGATCACAAGGACATAAATCATCTTTAATTACACTTCCTGACAAGCTGCAAGCACAGTGATCTATGCCCATCGGCGACCGGTTTCGTCCTTATTGGGTCATCGTCAGGTGGATTTAGGCGATAGCTTCGTGGAGAGCATAAGCTGTGTGAAGACAATAGAGGCAACCACTCCAAGAGAAAATGCGTCTACAAGCATTGAATTGAATTGATGGTTTAATGCTTTTATTGGGAACTTATTAAAACTAGGTTTGTGGTTTTTACTTTCACCCACTTGGATCCCAAGAATATGAATCATCCTTGTTTGGAATACGTCCTCCGGTACTTTGTTTCAATACGTTTTTTAACGAAAGCATCAAACCATCAGTTTGGGAAAGTTTTTTTTCCATGAAACAGCTACCAGTGGCTGCAGTCAGGTTCTTACATTTTTCAGATGAATTTCCGATACCGTTAATCAAGTTATTAAATGTTTGCGGTGGAATCCACCATATATCATTCAATATATTTTATTTTTCTGATGGATTTCCAATGCCATTAATTGTAGCCATCCACTGCAACCGGGTCAGGGAGTCGGTGGAAGGTTTTGATGGAGCGGCCGAAATTGCGCTAAAGCTATGGAATGGTAGTAGTTCCTCCCTCATCTGAGTACTACCTTTTTTGTCCAAGGAAAAACACACACACACACACACACAAGTTGAAGACTTATGTGGAGAAAACTATTTTCAAATCACTTAAGGAGGTCCAAAGGAGCAGTTAATGTAAGTGTGGTTTTTACTATCCCCTCCATTTGGCACATTCATGATTTTCATAAGTATATCTCTTTCAACTACTAGGTAATACTGGTACCAGTAACACCACATTTTCCTTTTATTTATCGTAAGTTTTGCTTCAAGTTCAAGACAGGTAGGTACCTAATGTTTGTTTGTTTTCAGAACTTATGCAGAGCTGCAAGCTGCAGACAATGTAGACCCTGAAGCCTTGGAGATACTCAATCCAGGAAGAAGGACAGTTTCTCTTTTAGACAGTCTTTTGTTAACTCTGTGGAGCATAGCCATTCAAGAGCGTTTCAGGAGCATAAGTGATGGTTTGGGTTCGTGCCTTTCTTCTTTTGTCATTTGTGGGCGTGATGCCATCGGGTTTTTATTTCAACTGATGGCTATATTTGATGCAATTAGAAATAATGTCAGATTGATGACATATGTCAGCTGTCAACCAACTGTTGGCATCGCAAATCATTCGATGGCCAAAAATAGATGGAAAAAACTTTCCCTATAAGTTAATGCGGAGTGGTTGTTTTTGTTGGTTTTGCACAGCTTATGCTCTACATGGAGCTATCATCTGCGTCCACCTAAGGACGGCCCAACATGGAAGAAATTGGTCGTCGATTGACATTGATCACTATGTTTGAAGCTTGTAAGGACGTATTCCCATCATTGTCTTTTTCGCCTACCAACATTGAGGACGAAATGTGGGCAAACAAACGAGAGATTTAGAGAGATAATTATCACAGCTTAAGCAATCTTCCAGGGTTTTAAAGCAAACAAGCAAAGGGGACTGGAAACGGTCAAACATCCTCAGTTCAACGCTTAGAAGTGTTTTTTATTTGTAAGCCTTGAAAATTCATTAAACGTAAGTAGTTTTGTGTAACCGTTCCAGCATTGTTAACATTTGCTAAAATAAACATTCCTCTGCAGTTTCAAAAATTGATTACAAACTCAAATATTTAAGCATGCAAAACTGCTTCCGCAAAAAGCTTAAACATGTGAGCTATAGCCGAAAGCAAATTATTACATTTGGCCGAGAGAACCGGACAACTCTGTCCTTAATTATAGAAATTTTGAATTTGCTTCGCTAAAAACAAACTTTATCTTATTATTTTAGTGTGCTAAAAAGGGGTAAATTTGCTGATCTAACAAAGGGTAATTTCAACCATACGGGCCGCGCAAAAAGCAAAATTATGTAAACAGGGAAATGTTATACTACTATTGAATTTGGTTGATTACCTACATTAAAAATTTTTACAGGGTGCATATTTGAAAAGTTACCAGTTATAAATTATTGATGGTTACCCTCTACTTCGTTAGGAATTTCCTGCAGCCACTGCCGTTTTTATAAATGCCGCCCACTGTCCTGCGCTGATTCAGCGAGTACCGTATTGATTCTGTAGCATTAAATATTGAAGTACCTAAAAATTGACGTGACGACACAACGCTTTCGGTTTTAAGAGTGCAAAATTGTATTAAAATGTGTCTACGTGTACTTGGTAAGTTAACTTGGCCACGACCCCGGGCAGTATATTAATAGTCGCCCTTGCTCGTACTGCCAACACTTTGACTTCCATTTTAAATACCACCACTAAAAGGAGCGTGCTACAGCGACATTGACATGAGCACTGACAAAGGAATCGACGTGTATATATACTGCCATTGCCAACTTACCTGCCCACTTTTGTGCTCATTGCCGTAAAACTAGGCAGCATGTAAATGAAATGAGGCACTAAAATTAAAGGTGGAAAGCGCTAAATTATTATTGTTACGTATCACACAGGGAAATTTTAGGGAATAGCTGGTCAAACGTATTTTTGAGTCTTCTATTTAAAATAGTACGAATTCTGTGTTTTAAATTTTACATATAGGAACATAGAGGACGACACTCATCAAATATCGTTACTAAAACTTAACCTCAATCTTTACCTAACCTAAATTCAAAACGTCAGTCATACATATGGTTTTATAACTACAGTCAGTTTTTTAAGTTAACAAATCAGTCAAAAATTAATTAATCCGAGAACATTTTCGGGCTATAATTTTTTACAACTTACTACTATGTCGGTTTAGAACGTTTTTCTACGTTGTCCGACGCCTATTCTCCACCTCCTTCGATCCTGACATTCATCTTCCGTCAGGTTTTTTTGACTCATTGATCTTTGGATTGACTATTGCCATTCCATTTTAGGACGCCCTCTTTTTGTGCGCCCTATTGGTTGCCATTCTTAGACCTGCTTTGGTAATCTTTCGTCGCTCATCCGTTGTACATGGCCGTACCATATCAGTTGCCTTTTAGTGATGTCATTTGTTATGCTTACCTCGATTCCCGTTCTTTCTTTTATGATCTCATTTCTTATATGATCTGTTCTAGATATTCTCATTGATCTTCTTATTGCATACATTTCGACACTTTCCAATTTTGCTTTGTATTTTTCTCTTACGCGACAAATCTCTATTCCATACAACAGCGTGCTTTTCACCATTGTTTCATATATGTTAAATTTTAAATTATTTTTTATCTCTCTGCTCCATAATATACTGTTTAGACAACCAATAACTTTTTTGCTTTTACTAATCTTTTTTCCAGTTCTTTACAGTCTGTTTCTGTCGTATCAAATGTAACACCCAAGTATACATACTCATTGCGTGGAGATATTGTTTGTTCATTTTCTAGTTCTAATTCGCTTGATTCGTTTCCAATAAATAACTACTGTGTCTTGTCCACGTTCACTGTTAACCCCCACTTTTGGTATTTTTCCGTTAACTTTCTCATCATATACTCCATGTCGTCTTTATCATTAGCTACAATAACTACCTATACCTGGACCAAACCCTCACAAAACCTGAAATCCGTCATTGATTATCTTATCACTAAACAAAAGACAAAACTAAAAATTCAAGATGTCAGAACAAAGCGTGGATCAACATGCGGAAGTGATCACTATTTTCTGGAGTCCAAAATTCTCTTTCCTTATCAAGGCCGAAGCCTGCATCAACAACATCTTGATGATACAGTGATTGAAGAAATTGATCACTGTAAATATAATCTACTAAGCCTAGAACATGACAGCGTAAAAAACTTATACAAAAAGAGACTGAACGAAAAACTTAATACAAGTTCAGGTGAAACCCCAGATGAGGAATACGAATGTATTACATTAAGCATCCACCAAGCTGCAAAAGAAGCACTAGGATTAGTGGAAGAAACTTCTAAAAGAAGAAAACCATACTGGTGGGATGCTGAGATTGAGAGAGAAATAGAGGAAAAAAGGAAATTATATCACACCTACTTATCCCAAAAGACAGATAGAAGCAGACAAGAATACAAAATCGCGCAATCAAAGGTGAGAAGAATGATCAGTGATAAGAAAAATCATTCGTGGACGCAAAAGTGTCAGAAAATAGATTCTTACTTAGGAGGTAGGAGAAGTACCGAAAGCTGGAAAACTATAAGATCGATTAAAAAAGAAACATGCAGAGATATCATTTCACCAATACCAGACAAAGAATGGGATGAGCATTTTAAAAAACTTTTAACTGAAGATAGAGCAGAATTCAAGGAAGACGCAAGAGACAATATAATTAGAACGATGGGATCTCCAGTACCCCTCACAATCTCTGAGGTCAAAAACGTGTGCACAAACTTAAAAAGCGGTAAATCTGCCGGACCCGGAAATATCCCAGCCGAACTTATTAAATATGGCACTGAAGAACTGTTTTGGAGATTACGGAATCTTTTCCAAAAATATTTAAATGGAACTGTAGTCCCAACTGAGTGGAAAACGTCATATATATCCACAATACACAAAAAAGGAAGGAAAGATATATGTGACAATTATAGAGGTATATCTGTGACTAGTACGCTAAGCAGAATATACGGTAAAATAATAAGAAATAAAGTAGAGAGCGAATATAAAGACATGGAGGCAGAAGAACAAGCTGGTTTCAGGGCGGGTAGATCGACTTCAGATCATCTCTTTTGTATAACCCAAGTTATTGAAAAGAAAATGGCATACGGTCAAGAGCTGCATCTGCTTTACGTGGATTTGCAGAAGGCATATGATAGTATACCACTAAATCTACTTTGGAAAGCGTTGGAAAACACAAACATAAGCGTACAACTAATTAAGGCCATCCAAGAGTTATACCGCAATAGTAAGGCAAAAGTTAAAATAAAAGCAAAACTAACCAAAGGCTTTCAAGTAAATAAAGGTCTTAAACAAGGTTGCTGTATCTCGCCTACGCTCTTCAAGATATACTTGGAACAAGTCCTTAAAGTATGGAAGAGAAAATGCCAAAACATGGGAATTCCGTTGGACGAAACCACCTTGTATACTTTATGTTTCGTCGATGATCAGATAGTAGTGGCTCAGGATTATGACGACCTCGAATATATGACACGAAAACTAATAGAAGAGTACAATAAGTGGGGACTAGAGGTTAATCTTAATAAGACAGAGTATATGTGTATCGGTGGAATGAAACAGGATCTAATCTTAAATACCGGGCAGCGAATTCACTCCTGTGATGAGTATAAATACTTAGGTCTAAAAATTACAGCTGACGGAACACTAGACAAAGCTATAAAAGATCGAAACGTACAAGGAAGAAAAGCAATAACTTTATTAAATGGAATAATTTGGGACCAAAGTATATCAAAACATAACAAAAAGCTTATATATAACACCATTATAAAAAGTATTATTACATACGGCTCAGAAGTATGGCCAATCAAGGATAGAACAGAAAAAATGCTTTCCGCTACGGAGATGGACTATTGGAGAAGAGCAGCAGGGAAATCAAAAAGAGAAAGAGTTACAAATCAAAGAATAAGAGAAATTATGACAGTAGGTGAACGTACTTTAGTGGATGATATAAGAACAAAACAACTGGTGTGGTACGGACATGTACAAAGAATGAATGACGAAAGACTACCTAAACAAATACTACAATGGAAACCAACTGGCCGAAGAAAACGAGGACGGCCAAGGAGAAGCTGGAGAGAAGGAATAGACAGTGAAATAAGAATAAGAGGCCTAGATGATGAATTATGGGCAAACAGAAACGAGTGGAGATTGGGTATCGGAAGACGTAGAACGTTGTGAAACCGATAAATATATATATATACAATAACTTGGTCGTCAGCTGTAGTGTGTATATGGTAAATCGGTCGTTAAGTTGTATTCCCATGCCGTGTACTTTGCGTTTCCAGTTTTTTAGAGCTACTGCGATATATATTTTAAAAAGAGTTGGAGAGTCTTAAGCCTTTCGTTACCAGGAATTTTTTTGAAAGTTGATTTCCAATTTTAATTTTAGATATTGACCCTTTGTATAGTTGTTTTATCGCTTTTATGTATGTATAATTGATATTAGTCTGCTCTAACACTGTCCATAATTTTTCTACTGGAACGGTATCATATGCTTTTCGTAGGTCCACAAAGGTAACATGGGTCTCTATATTTCTGGAGGAGCGCTCCTTTTCTCAATTACTTGTTTAAGACAAAAAACATTATCACTACAAGATATTTTACAACTTTCGAAGGAAATTATCTCAACAAGAATGCCTTGCCGAGTTAATTTCTGTTTTCGGTAATGAAGCACCATATCAGTTGACAGTTTCTCGTTGGTATGAAGAATTCAAGCCTTAGCTACGTGCACCAAAAACTGTCACCCAGGAAAACATCGATGCTGTGCGCATGCTCATCACGGAATATCGACGTGTCATATTGCAAGATTAAAGCTTCATTGGGGATTTCAAAGACCTGAATTCAAATTTTTTTTTATGACGAATTAGGGTTAAGAAAATTAGTTTCTTGTTGGATACCGCATCTTAGTGGATGAACAGAAAGAATCTAGGGTCAATTGGTGTCAGAAAATTTTAGACCGCTTTGAGGCAGGAAACTCTAAACACGTGTACATCATTGTCAATGGTGACAAGTCGTGGATGTGCTCATATGAACGCGAAAACAGTGACACAAGTCATCCGTCAGTGACACAAGTCATCCGTTCCAATTTCTCTGGACTGTTACTGCCGATTGGTAAATCACCATTGGTTTGCCGAAAGTCATCGCTAAGCTTCGAAAAATGAACCCCGAAAGATGAATCACAAAGAACAAAGAGCATTTAATTTTTAAACAATAAAATGTCAAATTGTTGAACCATTCTCCATACTTTTCCGAAAATCAAGAATGGGATCCGTGGTCAAAGATTTCAGTTGCCAGGGGAAGCAGTCGAAGCCTTTAAGAATGCAATTTTGACAGTACCAACAAACGAGTGGAATTACAACTTTGACAACTGGTTTGAGCGCATGCAAAAATGCATTAATTTTCGTGGAGAATACTTCGAGAAACAATGAAGTCTTTAAAAGTTATCTACTGTTTTATTCCAGCTGTACATGCAAAATTTAAAAGACAACCCTCGTAGAAGATTTTCTTTTTGTCAACGCTTGCTTATTAGAAATTCATCTCTAGCATAGATCCGGGTTTGTAGCGTAGCAAAATCTAAATAGAACTAAATATAAATAGAGCCACAAAGATTCAAAGAATATAGCCTATATTTTTTGTAATAGAACATTTAGTTCCTAGCAAAAATATTATAAAGCAATTGCATTGCATTTATCAATAAAAATAAGATATGGTTTTTTTCCTGTTTTGTATCGTTAAATAAGAAAAACCTAAAATTTTTTTATGTCACGACTAATTTTTGTACCAAATTCAAGATGGTGAACTGATTTAAAACAGACAGCAAAAATGGATTATCATTACAACGTATGGTAGTGTCTTACTTTTAATTAAGTTAAATATGAAATAAAAAAGTTATTGGGCCTTAATTATTAGCGGTTTTTATCATCGAAATAGAAAAATCGACTTTTTGTCATAAACTTTTACAACGCTCGTCATCTTGGATTTCAACATAACGGTGATAAATTTAACTTTAAAAACTCTATCGAATTGTCTACAATTTGTTAAAATCGGTCAGATAATAGAAGTAATATAGCAAATCAAATCTACAGCACTATCGATAATTGGGACGTTTTGCATGTCCCATTTTCACTTATCCTTTATTTGAGGCGTGCGCAGTTACCTGGTTTGAACTTTATTCCTTACTGAAGGATAATGTTTGACCTTACTTGTGTTCAAATATCTCATGAAATGAAATAAAATGAAATTTTATGCTAATTATTGAAAATTATTTTATATAAAAACTGGTAGATATGTGTTGTTTGGCAACAGTACCTACACGAAGTACACAGTACACAGATATTCCTCTATTTGTCTGGCGGTTTTTCACTGGTATTGGTTTATCAGCTTTTCCGTAGTTGTTTTCGGAACTTTTTAATAAATTTTGCCTTCAGAACAAAAAACACGCTTTTGACAAATAAATAAAGGATAACAAAAATAAAGCAAATAAAAATTTTGTCTGCAAAAGGTAAAAATTTCTAATGATCACGTGACATATTAATAAAGTTAGCTAATGATATGCGTGCAAAAAGCCCTAAGAACTATTAATATAGCGAAACCGAGACATTCCACTAAAGTTTTCCGTTACATAGAAAGTGGTATTCTTTAAGGATTTTTTGTTTGTTGACAAACATTTTTGAAAATTATTAATTTAATTACTACAAGAAATGAAAAAGCTAACTTAATGCAGTCATTTTAAACAAAGACTCTAAGGTCTCGGTTTCATTTTAATTCACTTTGAATAAGTTGAACACTTTGTCAAGACAAATTCTTAAAGTACATTATCGTTATACAAAGTTGTATAGGGTAGAGACAATTCGCCGCCAGATTTTGTGTTTTATAATATTATTATTGGAAATTTTTTTACAATTTTATTTAGCTTGACTTCATATAATATATTTGTTTAATTATAACTTGTTTCAAACTTTTCTAACTAGGTTTTTGGTGGCTAGTATACAACTAGTTATTTTTTTTATTAGGAAAAATAAATAAAATGGGGGATCCAAAATGACTGACTTTTCCATTTATGAACCAATATGCATCAACTTCGGAACTTTGAGGTGTTTCAGGTCGCTGATTATGATTTTTAACTTAAACTTTAAAAAACACACAAGTTTCGAATTTGATGCATATCGGTTCATCAAATCAAATCAAATCAAATCATGCTTTATTGTCTTAAAGTATAAAAACTTTGTAGACAAAGCAAATAAATAACTAATAATAATAATAATAGAAAAAATCATTTAAAAAATATAAAATATATAAATCCATCCAATAAGTGGTTTAATTATGTTGTTTGATTATACATATATATTTTTTTTTAATTTACTTGTTTTTTTTTATAATAATTGAGAATTTTAAGTTTAAAATTATTCCTCAATTGTAACTCTGATCAAGAAATTCGTTAATTGAATAAAAAGCTTTAGTGATAAGAAAATCCTTGCACTTAATTCTAAATATGTTATAGTTATTATTAAGTGTTATATTGTTTGGCAAATTATTATACAATTTTATACCATTATAAATTATGGATTTTTTAAATAAAAATGAATGTGCCATAGGTAATGTAAGATTATTAACTTGTCTCGTTGAATAAGTATTTTGGTTTAATTCAAAGTAATTTAGATGTTTATTTATTAGACAAATTGTTTCAAGAATATATAAACAAGGAAGAGTCAAAATATTATTTTTGATGAATAAGTCTTTGCAGTGATATCTAGAATTTACATTGCATAAATACCTAATTGCTCTTTTTTGAAGAATAAACACTGATCTAAATAAATACGTTGAACATGTACCCCAGAAAGGAATGCCATATCGTAAGTTTGATTGAATTAAAGAAAAGTATACATTTCTGCCTGTTGATTTACCTAATTCATTTGTAATAATTTTTACACAATAACAACCTGAACTTAATTTTTTATTTAAATTATCAATATGATTTTGAAATTTTAAATTTTCGTCTATGTTATGTCCTAAAAATTTAATATTATCTGTAGTATTAATTTTATTATTATCCGCGGCGTAGCGTGCCCGAAAGGGCGGGGGGGGGGGGGCGACAGCTAAAAAGGGCGCCTCTGAAAACTGATGACAAATCTTGCGACCAAAAAAAAAGAACCGCGCCGTAGAAATTTGAACCGCGCCGTCTCCAAAAAAAAAAAAAAAGGTCATCGCCTCATCTTACAACTAAAAAAAAAAAAAAAATAAAAAATAAAAAAAAAATGTCATCATGTATGAGGGGGCGGCCGATACGACACAAGGGCGCCTCTTCCACCTATGGGGCGCCACTACCCTCGGGGCGGGGGGGGCGACGAACCCCCCGCGCCCCCCCCACGCTACGCCGCTGATTATTATTTATATTTATAATTTGTTGAGATATTTCTTTAAATTATATTACGTTAGTTCAGGCAAATTTTCTCTTTATTTTGTAAGTAAATTTTAAGAAATGGGACAAATACCTACTTAGCTGATTGACCCGAGTCTCTTCTATTTAGTAATTGCCTTAAATGCCCATATTAGGCAAATCTATCAACAGTCTATAAATGGTTCGATTTTCGCTTTAGGTCATTTATCTTTATAAATAAATAAAAAATAAATAAATAAATAAAAAGGCCTTTATTTTAATCTCGGCGAAGGGCAGCATTGCTGTTTACTTAACCGAGAAAGAGAAAAAAAAATTACAGTAAAAGAATATTACAAAATATTACAAGTAACTAATAATTATCTAATAAGTATGATTATTAAATTCTAATTTCGTAATTGTTAAAGAAAAAAAAATAACAATTTTATTATTATAGAGAAAAAAAATAAAACAACCTAAACTTGCCATAATAGTATTTATTGCTAGTTTCATTCCAAATTTTGGCTTTCCAATAGTTGTCTTTTTAATGCAGATTTAAAACATGGTGATGATATGTCTTTTTTATCAAATATTTTTAAGCTATTTATTATTTTTGGTGCACAATACGAAAAACTTCGCTGAAAAGTTGCCGTACGATGCCGTGGTGTGTCATATCCTCCCACAGTGCGAGTATTGCGACCATGTCTAGTGGTTCCAATATTAAGTTTTTTAATAAGATTACTAAATACATATATGATGAATACGTATAGGTATTAACTTCCATATATGGTCAACCCGTGTATTTTTGATTCAGCGCTAACACCAGTTATGGCGATCCATATAAGTATTACTTGATTTCCTAATTTGGTAATCAGCTAAGTAGTGGTAAAACCCTTGAATATTTTATTACTATAAATGGATATATAATAATTTTATTACCATATATGGTGAATTATTTAAGGAAGTTCATGCACAAATGCGATACCATATATGAATATTTTTTATTCTTGATAAAACCTTTGTTTATTTTATTACTATAAATGGCTCGAGAATAAATTTTATACCATATAAGGTAAATTATTTTCTTATCTTGCATTTTTTACGCCAATTTTTAATTTAATATAAAAGGAGGTACAGGATTTTCGGAGGCCCTTTTCACCTGTTAGCAGTCGTCGCCGATAGTCTTCAGAAGTTTTTTATTTCCGGTGTGTGAATCCGAAATCACCAGAACATAGTTGCGCATTAGAATGCTTACCATTAATAAAATTCATAATATACTCTGACCAGATTATAAAACTGATACCGCAGTTTTACCGAACATTCACACACCGGACTCACACCAGAAACTACCAGTTTCAAATCACACTCTGGAAATATACAACTTCAACTGTACGGCGACCGCTTTGCTAATATTTTCTTTTATAAAACCGCCGCCTGCTTAATAACTGAAACCGCAGTAATTAATACCGATACCAGCAGTTGAAACAGATTGCAATATGGATTCCAAAAAGAAAGCACTCAGCATAAACATTGATGACACTTCACCCATGGGAGATGATCCGCGGGATATGGAGGATTTAATCCCTGTGCCTAAAAGTACAACAGCTGCTGCATTTCGTAAAATGACAGCTTCGTCTATGCCGACTATTCCCGAGACCGGAACTTTTCCGATAATAGGTGATCTACAGGAAGATTCTGTGATTAATCTACCGACCGTTTTTCCGTTTCTGTTCGGATGGGTATATTCCTTGAAAAAACCTGAAATGGACAAATGGCTGGAAAAACTTGGGTTGGCGAATGATGGAAACATGTCCAAGACACGTCAACAACTGGTAAATCACCTGAAAGAAGGCAGAACCTCGCCTAATTCACAAACCATTAGCCTGAAAGAATCAGATATGCAACCTAATAAAGACCAGTCTGAATCAAAAGTAGAAGAGAAGCAGGATACCAGTAAACCTTCCCAGCACCAGTCAGTACCTGTTACCGGTACCATATTTGTACATAGCCCGACCATACCTGCATTTGTATATAACCAGTCCGTACCTGTAACCAGCACTGTAACGTTACAAAACCAGTCCAGACCAGTAACCGCCACTTTTAGTACCGCCGCGCCGCCCCTGCTCTTCAACTTTTAGCTTACCTACAATATACCCACAAGTATCCGACCCCCCGACTTCATTTTATTTCGTTCAATCAAACAAAACCGTTCTCTCTACTAATCTTCGTAATCAAAGTCATCCTCCGACCATAACTTCCATGCCAAATTCAACTCCAGTATAGAGTACTCAGGTGCTTACGCAGCCGCGCATGGCAACGTCTACCTTTTCAACTACTACTGATTCCGCCGCCCCGCATCTTCTTTCTTCAAGCCAGCCTGTTTGTTTGAGTCAACCGCCATCATATTATTATACAGCAAAGAGCTGCTTATTGCACATACCGTATATGCCGACTACAGCTTCAAGTTTGCCAACTAGTTGTGGCGACTCCTTGACAATCCCGACTAATCTTTCATCAAACCAGGCTATATATATAAATCAACCACCGTTACCTTACCAGTAAGCTAAAAGCCCCTGAGTCCAGCTACATTACCGTTAATTACTGCTATCCCATCACCGAATCTCACTACCGCCGCTCCGATAGCTAACTTACACTCCGATCCGCTCTTAACACAAACAGCAGTAGTAAATCAGCACCAATTGATTTCAAGCCCCTTTCAAATTCAGCCGTTTCATCCAGCTAGTTATACCAATTTGTCAAACTGGAAAATTACCTGTGATGGAAGCAGTGATCCTGTGTCATTTATCCAGAAAGTAGAAGAAGCATGTAGCTCATTTGGACTCAGTTTAGATGGTGTTGTAATCCACATGCCACAGCTACTCCGAGGTAAAGCCGAACACTGGTGTAGAAACAATAGATACTCATGGCATTCCTGAAATCAATTCCTGGAAGATTTTCGAGCCCACTATTCCCAGTAGACTATCTTGCTGATTTGGAAGCTGAGATTGCTAAAAGAGCTCAAAGACCAGCTAAGTCAATTTTAAAATATGTCACCGATCTTCATACCCTTCTTCGCCGACATGGAGGCTATAGTATAAATCAAGAATTGGCCTGGTTGTATCGAAACTTATTGCCAGAGTACCGACAGAATATCAAAAAAGGAGATTTTCAAGACATAATATCATTTACTCGAGCAGTCAGAGAGTTTGAGTTGCTCCGCACCGAACTAAACCAAACAATTATGAGACCAATAGCAAGTTCTAGACCAGCGAGCAACAATTACAGACATTCTAATAGCCAATCTGCGAACCGCCTTGACACTCGCGAACAACCAAGTGGCAGCCGTCAAACACCCGCTAATAGAGGGGAATCAAGTGACGGTCTAGCATACAACCGTCAAAATGTTTGCTGGCGATCTGGACAAACTGGTCATACTAGAAAGCAATGCACTTCTGTTCCAAGACTGTTCTGTTCAAGATGTGGCAGACAATGTATTTTGTCAAGGGACTGCAGTTGTAAATCCGAGAACTCGAAAGATGCTGGATGGAACTGAGGCCATCACAGCATTTGGCTACCACCGCCTCTGACTGATGACCTTATTTAAACGTTTTATGGAGAAATCAGACTTACCAAGCTCTCCTGGACACCGGTGTCAGACGTTCCTATTGTGGAGCCCGCCTTGTTGAAGCCTGTCGTCAAACTACAGCATTGATATATCAAGAATCTTAGTTCGCTTATCGCCTAGCAAATGGCTCTTTCGCAAAAATAAGAGAATAATTCGACTTGAAAATTAGTATTGGACTGGACTGCTAGAAGATTTAGTACTCCGTATGGATTTTCTTAGATCCGAAGGAAGAAAATTGGACTTGAAAGATAACTCAATATTTTTGAGAGAAAACAGTCTTCAAGAGAACCAATCCGACTATGTTGATTGCATAGAAATCAATAAAAAATATATCCGCCATAGAACCAAGCAAATTTAAAAATCTAGTCGTCTTCTTGTGTAAAAACGTCGACTGATACCGCAGTTCAAAGAGTTTAATACTTAATATTTTACCTAATTCTATTCTAAAAATCACGTATAGCACTGGTTGCTAGCTTCTTCTGGTTTCAAAACCTGTTCAAGTGCATCTATTTGGTTTTCAGCATCATTAATATAGAAAGTTCTTGATCTAACTTGTTCAGCCTCAGAAGAGCTTTCCGATGCCCAGTCCGAGAAAACAATGATTTGCAACAAAAAAAACTACCGCTACTTCTTCTGCTAAACGAATCATTGAGCCTTCCATGGTAGTCCACACTGTAATTTTTTTTTTAAATTGTCCATATTTATGCTGAGATGCCGCAACCTGGGACATCAAAGAAGAGACCGCTGTAGCGACAAACCGATTACATTTTGTTCAAGCTGCGAAAAACTTACTGTTTCCAAAGTCCAAAGAATGCCAATGTAGAAGGGTGATCGCTTTGAATTCTTTTGCAACCTGTTATTGTTCTCCAAAATTAGCTCCACATACTTCCGTTCCGTCTCC
This sequence comes from Aspidapion aeneum, assembly GCA_963576565.1. Lineage (NCBI taxonomy): Eukaryota > Metazoa > Arthropoda > Insecta > Coleoptera > Brentidae > Aspidapion > Aspidapion aeneum. Next base: position 8,638,333 of record OY755048.1, on the reverse strand, counting down.
GTCCGTGTCTAGTAGATCCATTCCACCGACGTATTTCCGATATCAGCAAGCCACAACTATAGTACCGACTACCGATTTTGTAGTATCCACTGTGATCCAATGCGATCTACCAAATATTAAAGCAACTTCCGATAAAAATATTCAGTGTTGCGTACACGAATATTCCCCCTGCACGTCTTGCGGATTTCCAGAAGCTTTTTATAAGCAACACCGAGCATAACCATTCCGTTTTTTTTTACCAGATGAGCCGCTAACCAGGAGGTACTGCAGGTTTGAAAAATTGGTTATAGAACTAGAAATTTTTTTTTCTGATTACTTTTAGATGTAAATTTTTTTTTATATATAAAAATGACAATAAGGTGAACCTTACTGCATTTTTCCGAAATAAGGGGGGAATGTAACAAAGTTACTATTTTTTTTATTATATTACGTTAGTTCAGGCAAATTTTCTCTTTATTTTGTAAGTAAATTTTAAGAAATGGGACAAATACCTACTTAGCTAATTGACCCGAGTCTCCCCTATTTAGTAATTGCCCATATTAGGCAAATCTATCAACAGTCTATAAATGGTTCGATTGTCGCTTTAGGTCATTTATCTTTATAAATACATATATGATAAATACGTATAGGTATTAACTTCCATATATGGTCAACCCGTGTATATTTGATTCAGCGCTAACACCAGTTATGGCGATTCATATAAGTATTACTTGATTTCCTAATTTGGTAATCAGCTAAGTAGTGGTAAAACCTTTGAATATTTTATTACTATAAATGGATATATAATAATTTTAATACCATATATGGTGAATTATTTAAGGAAGTTCATGCACAAATGCGATACCATATATGAATATTTTTTATTCTTGATAAAACCTTTGTTTATTTTATTACTATAAATGGCCCGAGAATAAATTTTATACCATATAAGGTAAATTATTTTCTTATCTTGCATTTTTTGCGCCAATTTTTAATTTAATATAAAAGGAGGTACAGGATTTTCGGAGGCCCCTTTTCACCTGTTAGCAGTCGTCGCCGATAGTTTTTAGAAGTTTTTCAAAGTTTTATTTTCCGGTGTGTGAATCCGAAATCATAATTTTCTTTACTTCTTTTCAAAATGATAAATTAATTTTATAACAACAATAATGCACACTGTTTTTATTAGCTTTGGCTCCGGCAACTTGGCTTCTAAAAATAGTGCTTTTGAATAAATCACTGCTTTAAAAAATTCATAAAACAAAATGCATCAAACAGACAAACGTAAAAAAGGGGATTTCTTGTATTTACGATTCATTTTACCTGTTCTGAATTTGTTAGTTAAATAGTTTGATTTATTTTAATTTATTAACTGTTAATTAAAATTTGTTGTTTCCCGCTTTGGCTTCTGCAACTTAGCTTTATAACAACAATAATGCACACTGTTTTTACCAGCTTTGGCTCCGGCAACTTGGCTTCTAAAAATAGTCCTTTTGAATAAATCAATGTTTTAAAAAATTCATAAAACAAAATGAATCCAACAGACAAACGTAAAAAAAAGGGATTTCTTTTATTCACGATTCATTTTACCTGTTCTGAATTTGTTAGTTAAATTGTTTGATTTATTTTAATTTATTAACTGTTAATTAAAATTTGTTGTTTCCCGCTTTGGCTTCTGTAACTTAGCTTTATAACAACAATAATGCACACTGTTTTTACCAGCTTTGGCTCCGGCAACTTGGCTTCTCAAAATAGTGCTTTTGAATAAATCACTGTTTTAAAAGAATTCATAAAACAAAATGCATCAAACAGACAAACGTAAAAACAAGGATTTCTTGTATTTACGATTCATTTTACCTGTTCTGAATTTGTTAGTTAAATTGTTTGATTTATTAACTGTTAATTAAAATTTGTTGTTTCCCGCTTTGGCTTCTGCAAAAAAATAATAAAAAATTTAAAAAATAATAAAAATTATATTTTTGACTTCAATTATAGTATTTTTATTTTTATTTTAATTATTTTATTTATTTCTTTTTGCCTGGATTTCTCCACTGACTAAAAGCTACCCGAGAGGCACAGGAGACTCTAAGCTCCTTTATTTCTTAGAGTGGCGCCCGAGGTTCTTCATTTCAAGTTTTCTGTAGGAACCGCTAAGGAAAATTTGATATGAACCCTGTGACGTCAAACTATAGGGGTAATTGTGCTATTTGAAGAGATCTTTGAAATGTAAACTTAAGCCCAAGTGGCAATGACCATTTGCAACTCTCGATAGTACGAAACTCTCTTATAATATGTTTTTGAAAAATAAAGGGATAGTTGGTTTGATTCAAACCAAGTTTTTATACAAATAATATCATTTTTTATATTATGCCAGAGAACATCTATATTTCTATTTTTCCAAAGAATAGTAGTATCATCTGCAAATATTGTAAAATAACCAGAAATTTTAATATTTAGTAAATCATTAATGTAAATTAAAAAAAAGCATTGGTCCTAGTACTGAACCTTGAGGAACACCACATTGAATAATATTTTTATTTGAATTTAAATTTTTTATTGACACAAATTGAAGGCGATTAGATAAGTATGATTTAAACCAACTTAAAGCGTTGTTTCTTATTCCATAATCAAATAATTTTTTAAGAAGAATAACATGATTAACACAATCAAAAGCTTTAGAAATATCACAAAAAATTGCAGCCGCATGTTCATTATCATTAATACTGTTTAATAATTGTTTCATAAAAAAGAATATTGCATCATTTGTATTTTTATTTCTCTGAAAACCAAATTGATTAATATTAATTATATTATTTTCACAAAAATATAATTCTAAACGCGATTTGATAAGTTTTTCTATTAATTTTGAAAGAGTTGATAAAAGAGATATTGGCCTAAAATTAGATGGTGTATTTTTATCTCCTCCTTTATATATTGGAATTATTTTAGCAAGTTTAAGGCAAGACGGAAAATATCCCAATAAAAATGAATGATTTATAGCTTCAGATAATGTTTTAATTGCAATAAAAGGTAATTCTTTTCCATACCATCTATGCCAGTAGAAGATTTATTTTTTATTAAATTGAAAGTATATTTAATTTCATCAGGATTTGTTTCATATAATATAAACGCATTAGTTATGTTGATATCGTTAAGGTATGAAATGGGATCAACATTACAGCTAATTTTTTCAGTAATATTTTCTGCAACAGAGCAATAAAAATCATTCAAATCATTTGGTAATAAATCAGTATTTATGTCAGTTGAAAGTTTATTTAGATTAGTAAATTCATTGACAACAGACCAACATTCTTTTTGGAAATTTGTTGAGTTATTGATATGATTTTCATAAAACTTCCTGTTTGCATAATGTATTACTTTACGGTATGTTTTTTTATATATTTTAAAATAGTTTATTAGGAAGTCAGTATTAGGATAAAATTTTGTTAAGGTATGAAGAAAACGTAAATTTTTTGAAGATAACCGAATACCAGACGTAATCCAGTTTTTTCTTTTTTGTTTATTTTTTACATGTTGAAGAGGAAAGCTTTTATCCACAATTTTACAAAGATTATCATGAAAATCATTAAGAGGGTCATTCGAATTATTAATAAAGTTCCATTGAAAATTTTGACAGTGGAGTTTAAAGTTATTAAAATTTCTTTTGCTAAATATTCTTTTTTTAATGTTATTTTCTTTTTTGACAAGGTCAATTTTGAAAGGGTATATTGCAGAAATATAGCTATGGTCAGAGAAACCTGGGTCCGAGATCTCATAACTAAGATCATCAAGAAAATTTGTACAAATATAGTCTATTGTTGTTGATGAATTAGAGGTTGTTCTAGTTGGAGAGCTAATATGCATTTTAATATTAAATGAAGTTAATAAATATTAAGTATAGTAAGAGTTTCAAAAATATATCTATTAATTAATGCAATAGTTCCTCCTCCTCTGGAGTTTGTTCTACAAAATTTTGATACTATAACATATTCAGGTAAGTACAAGGGTTCCTCACTATTTAGCCAGTGTTCAGTAAGGAGTAATATACCAGGATATTTAAGATTGTTTAATAAAACTGTTAATTGTTTTTTTTTATTTCTTATTGATTGAATATTTAAATAAAAAATACTAATTAATTAATCAGAGTTTAGACTAAAAAAGACTTGCAAATAGTGGGTCTGTTTATTTCTTCTAAATTGGCGGTTTTTTTTGAAAACGAATTAGTGTCAAAATTGGTAAACGTTAAAGTTTTTAAAACAATATTATTGTATTTTAAATTACTTTTAATACGATCAGCCAAATGTTTATAAAAATTATATCTTGAATTAAAATCAAACATATTAATAATTTGAATAGATATGTTTCTGTTTTGAAACATAAATTGGTTAATAATAGGAATTATGTTAAAATAAAATGATTTTTTCTTTACACAAATAATAAGATTAGTTATTTTACCTATGTTTAACAAATTTTTTAAATTCCTTGGATTATTAATTATTTCTTCTGTGTCCCTATTGAGGAACAAAATTAGATGGTCTGTAGATTTAAGTTCTCTATAAGTATCTGCTGTTCTGGATATTAGTTTTGAGATAGGTAAATTCGGTGTTAAGTATGATTCGATACTAAATTTTCCATTTTCCATAATTCCTTGAAGTTTGGTTGCACATCCTCTTCCAAAATGATCTCCGATAATTTTTATTTTTGGTGAGTTATCAGTTTTATAAATATTTGATTTATTGGCTTGTTGGTCTGGTGTAGGGTTATAATTTTGTAGTATATGTTGTTGGGCAGAATTTTTATTTAAATATAATTCTTTATCTATTTTTTTCGGAATAGTTTTTTGATAATTTTTTTCTTTTTCAACTTTTGAAATGTAGATATTGTCTTTTCTTTTGATAATAAAGTAAGAGGGTCTTTGGAGTTATATAACAAGGTGTCTTTATCTAATTTGTTGTTTTTTATATTAGCTATAGTTAGTTCTTTTTGAATTATATTGAGACTCGGTTGGTTTTGTTTGTTACTGTCTTTTAAAGTTTTTATTTCCCTCTTGAGAATACAAATTTCTTCTTGTAATTTTGGAATGGATTGTAAGGAATTCTTACACTTAGAACAGAGGCAAATCATTTTTCGATTTTTTAATGTGATTGTTTTATATTCAGTATTAGATATTTTTGAACAGTTTTTACAAATAATAAGTTTGCAAAGGTCACATTCAGTACCAAAAGTTTGTCCTGGTTTAGGGTTTGAAAGATATATAAAGCTTTGCTTACATTCTGAACATTTGAATACATTACTGTTATATTCTTGTTTCGAATCAAATGTTAAATTATTTCCTTCTAATGTAGAGTTTGATGAATCAGACATTTGACTTATTGAATCTTGCAATTTTTGATGAGTTTTTTTAATATAAATTTTTAAAACATTTGAATTCCTAAAATATTTTAAACAAGTTTGGCATTGGTTTTCTGCGGTCGTATCGTTTGAGACCTCATTTAAAAGATCAAAATGACCCTAATCCCTAAAATTTATTATGAAGAATGTCTGTTGGTTTATCAAAATTAAAGATTTCATCGTTACATTGATTTTTAATTTTGTAAATGAAAAAGTTTAGTTCATATGTCTCTGAAAGAGCAGTGCATTCGATTGCCATACCATATGTTCCATTTGTACCCATTTTTTGTAAATAAACATTTTTACAAATTTGATTTGTTAAAAAATTTTGAAAATCATTCCAATTTTGATCAATATATTACAGATCTAAAAAGACAGTTTCCATCTCCTAAAATTGTATTTCCTTTGAATTTCATAGTTTTTTGTTTGATAACATAATTTTCATAATACTGTTGTAAAATGCAAATTTATATATTCACCTAATAAGGGACTTCGATTCTTTGTATAAATATAGTTTTTTTAAAATATCTGGCCTGGTTTTATTGTAAAATATGGTAAAATAGTGTATAAATTTTTTAAACTTGTTTTGACAATAATATGACTTATAGGAAAAATGCGCCATTTTGGATCCGCCATTTTGTTTTTTTTTACTTTAGGTTAAAAATAATAATCAGCAACCTGAAAGATCCCAAAGGTTCGAGTTTGATGCATATCGGATCATAACTGGGAAAATACGTCATTTTCTTCTTTTTAGATTTCAGTCAAAAATTGTATTGAGTTACCTTAAGCGCCGCGGTATTCAAAGTTTTAGCCAAATCGGTTTATAGATAACAATGTGCGCCATTTTAGATCTTTCATTTTGTTTTTTTTTTATTTAAGTAAAAATCTGTGTTGAGTGACCTTAATCACCGCTAAGCTTCAAATTTGAGAAAATTCTGTTTGTCGGAATAGTTTGAAAAAAAGTTATAATTCAACAAACAAACAAATATAATATATGAAGTCAAGCTAAATAAATTCGTTTAAACAACTGCCAATGCTAATTGTAATTAAATAAAAAATCTCGCGGCAAATCGGCCCGCGGCGAGCGGCCCACGGTAAATTGCTCGCGGCGGATCAGCCGTGGCGAATTGTCCCATCCTCGTCGTATAAACCTAAGAATTACTCTTAAGAATGCCCAAATTTAAACTAATATAACTGTATGAAAAGCAAACAAATTATAACAAAAAGGGTCTCTAAAGATAGCCAGATACCTTTTTCTTAAAATTAGGGTTGGAAAGTACCCAAATTACACAAAACTATAGTATGGACTTTTGGCCAGGCATTCTCTTAATTTCCCCTGAGTGCGCCTGTGAAAAGCTCATAACATAAAGGTATCGCTGTATGCTTTACTTTCTTGTTTGGAATTAATACGAGGAATTTTTTCATTCATTCTTATGAGATTTGAAAAGGGCCAGAGTAGTGCAATAAAATGCTCCAGGCACTTGTTTGTCATGAGCACAACAGGAAAACATCCATTGCAATGGCTTAAATTTTGTAAAATGTTTGTGTACTCGCCTGTACGGCTGTTTCTCTTTTTCCAAAAGAAGAACAAAGCTACTGTTCCTTATGAGACCTATAAAACTCCTATTTATTTGGCCAACTGCCCAAATCGTGGTTATACTTTATAAAACACTACAGTGGCGGATCAAGAAGTGCCCTCTAGAGAGGAAAGCAATTAGTAGAAGGGATTTGTTATTTAAATTATCTTATTTAGCATTTTTTAAATTATTACCTTTATAGCCTGCACAGCAATAGCTAGAGAAGGATTTCGAGAAAAAAAATGTTGAGATAATGTTTTACAAATATGTTTTACAAATATTTGGACCTATCTAATCCCATCGTGACGTCTGTTCGTGTGTATGTGTGTGTTTGTCTGTCCGGTGCACGATAGCTTCTGAACTGCTGGACTAATTTTTATGATATTTTTACAAAAAAACCATTAATGCTAATGAGTTTTTTAGAAGTGAAATTGAATAAATGCCTACTTTTTAAAGGAGCATCGCGCATTCTTATACGATTTTCGGAGTATAGTAGAACATATTTTTTCTATAATTTGTGTTGGGATTAAAAACGCATGGAGGCGCATTCGCTTATAAGTTATTTAAAAATACTCTGCCAATTTATGGGCACCTAAGCTCACACGATTATTGTATAATGTAATTTTTACCTTTTGGATCGCGTAAATAACCACCTATCCACCAGGGGCCGAGTTCAATTGAAGTTTGCCCCTCCCCCCCCCAAGTGCAACATCACTAAATAGAAGAAGTTATAATGTATTTTTTATCTTCATGCACAGTTGCCTTTAATATAGTAGCACACAAGTAATATTTTTACCATCTAGAGTCAAAACCCAATCTAGGTAACAAAGTCCATTAAAATCAGGCAAATAGTTTTTGAGTTATGTGCATTGGTCGCTACAGGCAGACAGACAGACATACATACAGATGGACATACAGACAGACGGCGCGACAAAAAAGTTTCAAAATCACCTAAAATGCAAAGATATATAACAAATTTTGAAATCGGAGCAACTTTTTTTTTCTAATTTTTGACATGTTGTCTCAGATATAATTTATAATGCACTAACCACTATTTCTGCTTTCTGTAACGAAAAGTGAACTATTATAATATCGTTTCTGAGTTATTAAAAAAAACTGTTTTTAAGGCTGATATAGCATGGATTTGACTTGGAGTATGCTAATAGTCTAGAAAGGTAACAGATCCGTCATGGATTCAATTATTAATTCCTTTTTCGTGAAGCGTTTTAATTTTAAATCATAAATTTCAAATTGGCTTTTTGACCTAACTATCACGTAGTTCAACCTGGACCAGCTGTTTTTCTATTTTATTATTATTCTGCTGTTACGTATTTATCCAATAGGTACTACATTAATCATATTGCCCCCCTTGTGTCTAGGCTGTTGTCTTAGATATAATTTGTAAAGCACTAACAACTATTTCTGCTTTCTGTAACCAAAAGTGAACTATTATAAATTTTAAAATTTCTTCGTAGGAGCTTTCGTTTCTGAGTTAATCAAAAAACTGTTTTTAAGGCTGATATAGCATGGATTTGACTTGGAGTATGCTAATACCCTAGAAAGGTAACAGATCCGTCATGGATTCAATTATCGTGAAGCGTTTCAATTGTTAAATCATAAAATGCCTATAACTATCACGTAGTTCAACCTGGACCAGCTGTTTTTATATTTTTTTTATTATTCTGCTGGTACCGATTTATACCATATTAATCACATTATCCCCATTTGGTCTACGCTGGTGTCTAAGATATAATTTATAAAGCACTAACCACTATTTCTGCTTTCTGTAACCGAATGTGAGCTGTTATAAATTTTAAAATTCCTTTTAGAAAACCATTATTTGACCTTAATTTTGAAACATAAACAGATTAAATCACATAATAATTTTCCAAAGAAAAATTTACGGACTAACGAATTTGAACTTTATATTTGTCGTTATTTAATGTATTGTTTTTTTTCATCTGGATGGCCCTACAATACCACAAAATAGTGCTTTTGTTCGCAAAATGTATGGTTTCTTAAATATGAATTTCCATAATTTCGCCATATAGAGTTTACAGTATTAAATTAAAAATAAATAAAATACCATAATTGACGTTTTTCGGAATCTCAAATCACCGAGTGATTCTTTTGCGTCCAGATGCCTGGACACCAATTCGACCAGGATCTGGCGCTTTTGTTTGTAAAATGTATAATTTCTAAAATATGAACTTACAAGCTTTCGCCAAATGTAGATTACGCGATTAGATACCACTAAAAGCCGTAAATTACGTTTCTTAGAATCTCACATCACCCTGTGTTTTTTTCGCATCTATAATAGATGGCCCGACAATATCACAACTCGGTGCTTTTTTTTTAAATAAAAAGTTTCTAAAATATGAATTTTTAAAATGTCACCATGTGGATGGAGCTTATGGGATTTTTAAACTGTCTAAAAATGGTAAATGACCTTTTTCGAAAACTTAAATCACCTTCCTTTTTATTGCACCTGCAACAATATCACAACTCGGTGCTTTTTTTTCGTAAAATGTATACATACCTAGCTTCTAATATGAATTTTTATCATATATCATGGAGCTTAGGGAATCAAAGATACCTAACCAAAAAACCATAAATGACGATTTTCAGAATCTGAAATCACCAATCGACGTGTAGTTTTTTTCCCATCTAGATCGCTTAAAAATACCGTTTTCGGTGTAGAAGCAATTACGTTTTGGCAGTCGACAATTTCCGCATAACTCGACCCCGCTGAATCCGAATATCCAAGTGGCCAACTCAAAGTATCGACAGGAAGGGAGAAGGTTCCCCCAAACTCACAAAATTCCCTTTCCCACAATCTATTGGTAGATAAGGGTAAAGAAAAAATTGGGATTATTCAGAAAAAACATGTTTATAAAACTACACTTCTTGGGGAAAAATGTGTAGTATACTTTATTGTAGACAATACCATTTTCTTTTAAATGCTGCAATATAGTGTGGGATTTATGTCGCAATATAAGTTTCCAGGGGCGTACTTATATAAATAAATTTTTCAAAATAATAAAATTAACCAATTTTTGTTACATATTCAATCTATTTAAAAAAAAATAAGCTTCTTGGGAATAAAATTGTCTTTTCATCTTGTTCTAACCTACTGCCGTTAGTTTTTAAGGAAATTTGACAAAATGTTTTTTTGTTAGTCTTTGAAAGTGTACGCCTCTGGAGAGCTAGCCATATTTTCTATCACATTTTGCGATACACCATTTAAAAGATAATTTTATTATCCACCCTAAAGTATATAATTTATATTGTCATAAGAAGTTTAGTTCTTAAGAAAATTGGATAAAACCTGTAAAAAAAATGATTAGTTTGGTGATTATAAATAATTAAACTAAGGACACCACTGGAGCAGTAACAATAAAATACCCCCCACTTTGTTAAACAGCATTTAAAAAGAAATGCTATTGTCTATGATAAAGTATAGAACACATTTTTTGATATAGAGCTTGGTTTCTAAGAAAATCGAATAAAACGTGTGAAAAATATGTTGTTATATGATTATTTTCAATCACCCCCATTTACGGACGTAGCTGGAGAGTTTGTTATAAGGCGAACTCTTACTTTTTATAATAAAATAAAGCATATATTTTTTTATATTAAGCTTAGTTTCTGAGAAAATTAGATAAAACTTGTTGTTTAATTTACGGATGCCCTAAAGTTTTAATTATGAAACCAATTCGATCCTGCTATAACCATTTTAAAGGAAATTTTTCTGAATATAAGAAAATTTAATACAAAAACATGGGAATTGTTTTAACTTTTTTAAATTACTTCAATTAACGGACGACGCTGGAGAGTTTGTAATCAGTCCAACCCTACTGATTTATACCTTGTTAAAAAAGAAATTTTATTTTCTACAATAAATTATATTATATATATATTTTTCTGAGATGCTTAGTTTTTAAGAAAATTTGGTAAAACCTCAAACTTTCAGATTTTGGGAGGTCTGGGGGGTTTTTGGAGATTTAAATAAAATCTAATATGATATTATTTTTTGGTTATATAAATATATATTTTGAATGTAAACTTGTGTCAATTGTGGCTTTACAGCGGCAATTTGAAATTTCGGCGCCATGTTGGGCGCTATCTTGGATATCTTAGCCGCTGTCAACATTTAGAGGTGGCGAACGGGATATTCGGATTCAGCGGGGTTGAAATAGGGGGAATTGACTATTTACCAAAAAGTAATATAAAATGCTTTTATAAAGCAGATTTTTCGAATTCCTGCCTTAACTAGATAAAAGCGAGTTTACTTTTACCAATCAGATAAAGTTTTTTTGCGGTGTGTTTTAACTAAAAGTAAGTAGGTTCTTATCACACATTATTTGAGTACCAGAAATTAAACCTTCGAAAAATAAAAAAGTCATTCGAACTGTAATATTGTACAGTTTACACGTTTCAAAGTGCCTGGAGAGATTTACCCCAATGGCGGCGACGGGGCCTATCTGGGGCAATATTATAAAAAACCTCCCTTATAGTCAAATTTAAGACGCTCATAAAAATTGTTCAAGGCCTGGTGAATCAGACTTTACGAGATGTCGGTCTTTTTAAATGGGGACACAAAGCCTATACTCTGGTTTACAGAATCTTTTGTGTCCCAAATTGGTTTTAGCCAGGCTGACACTTTTGTGTCGTAGATAAAATGTCTTATATACCGTAAAAAATACGCACTGCAGTATTCAAACACATAAATTTAAAAAATAAAAAACTCTGCCAATGCAATAAAAATTTTATTTTAAAAATAAACTAAAAACATATAATTTTTACACAGGGCAAGCAATTTATTGTATTAAAAAAACAGACCGATTCTTTTTGTTATTAACTTTGTTTAATTTTACCAATGGAAACTTTATCAACAATGGAAAAAATGATCAAAATGAATAAAGTAATTTATTTGAAGTAATTGAGTAATATACTATATAAACTTTTTTACTACCATATAAATATCATACATTTTCAAGAAGTGAGATACCTCTATATTCCAAACTCCTTCAGTGAAATGGCCAAATCTTTAACAATGGTTTTCTTTTGTTTTTTAGGCGACTATATACAGGGTGTCCCGAAATTACCCGTATTCTACGGCCGTAAAAAGACATAAAAGTTCTTATAAACAAGGGTTCAAAACGTCTTCGTTTTTAAGGTACAGGGTGTTAAAAGTTTTGGTGGTTTTTTGTGAATATCTTCAAAACATGAAAATATATTTAAATTAGGGTGCAGTTATTTTTACTAAACTTTTTAAGCTCTATTAAACGATATAATATTTGGTGTGTGTGGGTTGAAATGTCTTTTGAGGTGGGAAAACAGGGGAGAGAGTGAAAAAAAAGTGAGTACAAAATATGAAAATATGAAGTTATTCACGAAAAAACTTGTCGTCGACCCGTTTCGCCGCCGGCCTAATTCGGGGCTGACCCGATTAGCCGCCAGGTTAACTTGACGCCGAAACTACTCGCCACCGCGCCCCGCCGCAGTTTTTGTTTGCAATTTCGTTTATTAAACAGTTTATTTATGCCTTTGTTTAAAATTTCGCGACAGAGATTTTTCAACCACTTGCCTTATCAGGTACATATTTTAAATCTATTCGACAGGTGTATAGAGTTTCAATGACAATAAAATAAATTTAATATTTTTTAACACAAACAATTCAAAATGGCGAATCCAAATTGGCGGAGTTTTTTATTTATAAACCGATTTGTCTCAAATTTAAAATACATTACGGTGTTAAGAATACCTAATACAATTTTTGACATAAATCTAAAAAAACTTAAAATAGCGCTTTTAAAATAGTGGTTTGGATTTTCCATTTATAAGCAGGTATATAACAAATTTAGAACTTAAGGTGTTTATTTATTTATAAGATAGCAGTTTAAGGTCACTAATTACGACTTTTGAATTAAACAGAAAGGAAAAGTCAAAACAGCAGATTTAAACTAGCGGACTGATTTAAAAACCGATATTTAAAAAATTTTGGATCCTAGAGGTTGCTTATTGCGACTTTTAAACTAAACCTAAAAATAATTAAAATATAGCGTATCCAAAATGGCGGCCTTTTCCATTTATTAACGGATACGCAATGCATTTGGAAATTTATGGTATTTAATGTCGCGGTATATGATTTTTGATGTAAACTTCAGAAATATCAAAATGGCGGTTTCAAAATTGCGAACTTTTCCATTTATGAACCGATATATGTTATTTTTAAAGTTTGCGGTTTTCAGGCCGATGATTTTTAAATTAAACAAAAAAAAATAAAAAAGTCTAATCCAAAATGACGGATTTTTTCCTTTATGAACTGATATGTATTAAATTCGGAACTTTGGGATGTCCATGGTTATTGATTGCAAAAAGTATAAATGACGATCCAATATCGCGGAATTTTAAATTTAATAACGGATATGTATTAAATTTGGAACTGAAGTGTTAAACGCTGATTATAATTTTTGAATTAAACCTCAAGAAAATGAAATTGGCGGAGCCAAAATGGAGGACATTTCATTTTATAAACCGATATGAATTAAATTATGAAATCAAAATAGTCACTTTAAAATTTCAAAAATAATAAATGTCTTCTTATAAATGGAAATTTCCTCCATTTTAATTTTTTTCAAAGGATGAGGCACACCTCTTTCGTGATTTCTGTAGTCCGTCAAACTTCATGAATTCTTGATATGTTGTAGATCGAATCTTTCTTATCACAAGTTGTCCTGGGTCCAACTTAGATTAATGACCAGTTTTTGAAATACAGGGTGTTGAATGTGATAATATCCTAGAAGCATATTGTCTTTTTAGACGAGTTTTTCAAACACTCACGCAATGTTACTATTATATATATTTAAGGTTTATTTATTATTTTCAATCTGTACCTTTTAAACATTATCTACAAGGTGTTTAAATAAATGTGACTAAAAATTTTAATAAGAAACAAGAATTTAAAAAATGATATTTGCCGAAATACCCTGTATTAAATACTTAATAAGTCAAGAATTAATAAAAAACTAATAAATACTCTATAATATTATGTAATAGTAATATTTCGTTTATGTTTGGGAAACCCGTCTAAAGAGCTATTCTGCTTCTTGAACATTATCTCTTTCAACACTGTGTATTTCAAAAACTGAACTTATTTTAAATTGGGCATGATAACTTCTGATGAGCAACGTTTAATCTACAATATACTGAAGCTTGTTTATCATTAAAACATTTGACTAATATTTATTTAAAGACCCTGTAGATAATGTTTTAAAGGTACAGATGAAAAATATTAAATAAATCGCAAATATAGTAATAGTAACATTGCGTTTATGTTTGGAAAAACCGTCTAGAAAGTAATTATGCTTCTTGGACATTATTACTTTCAACACCCTGTATTTTAAAAATTAATTATTAATTTAAATTGGGCCCATAAGATCTTTTCATAAGCAAGGATTAATCTACAACATACGACAGCTTAACACCTTATAGATAATAATTTAAAGGACCAGATCAAAAATAGGAAATAAATCGTAAATATACGAGGTGTGACAATTAAATTTTAAGACTGCCCCCGTACTAACAGATTTTAAATCTCCACGCCTCGGGCGGTTGGTGTTATTCACCTTGATGTCCGTTCAACTACCACGCGCAATCTTGTTGTCTTTCCTTTGCTAGTTTGGCTTACCCAGTGGTTTGAAACGGATCGTGCATAGCTCATTTGCCGGAATTACGACAAACGAAAAAATTGAGCAACGTATTAATTTAAAGTAAAACTCAAAACTACTGAATGCTTTTGAATGCTAAAGGATGTCTACGGGGAGCAGTGTATGTTTCATACAATGATTTTTATGTGGCATAAAAGCTTTTTCGAGGGTCGTGAAGAAGTTAAAGATGATGAACGAGAAGGGCGCTCCAACACATCCAAAACAGCGATGCTCATTGTTTTTCTTTTCGATATTAGCGGTGTTATTCTAATTGAATGGGCGTGTGAGGGTCAAACAGTTAACCAACATTTATATTTGGAAGTATTGATGTAGCTAAGGGAACGTCCAAAGAAAACACGTCCAGATTTGTGGAAGAACAACACGTGGCTGCTCTACTAGGACAATGCTCCGGCCGACAATGCCCTATCCATTAAGCAGTTTTTAGCTAATAAGAAGATCCCTGTCGTTAACCACCCACTACATTCACCAGACTTGGCCCCTTCTACCTGTTTCCGAAAGTGAAGAAATCATTAAAAGGAACCGGTTTTAAAATATTAGAACATGTCAAGGAAAAATGGCGCGACTTCTTATAACAGCCTTTCTTCTGATGATTTCCAACTTGTTTCCAACATTGGAAGAAAACTCATGCAACACTGCGTCGATAGAGAAGGGGACTACATTGATGGGGAACATCATTAAGTTGTATTTAGTATTTAAATAAAATAGCTTTTTTACAGCAGTCTTATAATTTTATTGTCACACCTCGTTTGTAATAGTACTACTACTATGTCGGTTTAGAACGTTTTTCTACGTTGTCCGACGCCTATTCTCCACCTCCTTCGATCCTGACAATCATTCTCTGTCCGATTTTTTTGACTCATTGATCTTTGGATTGACTGTTGCCATTCTAGTTTAGGACGCCCTCTTTTTCTGCGCCCTATTGGTTGCCATTCTAGGACCTGCTTTGGTAATCTTTCGTCGTTCATCCGTTGTACATGACCGTACCATATTAGTTGCCTTTTAGTGATATCATCCGTTATGCTTCCCTCGATTCCCATGCTTTCTTTTATGATCTCATTTCTTATGTGATCTATTCCAGATATTCTCATTGATCTTCTTATTGCATCCATTTCGACACTTTCCATTTTTGTTTTGTATTTTTCTGTTACGCGACAAGTCTTTATTCCATACAACAGCGGGCTTTTGACCATTGTTTCAGATATGTTAATGTTTTACATTCTTTTTTATCTCTCTGCTCCATAAAATACTGTTAAGACATCCAATAACTTTTTTAGCTTTTACTATTCTTTTTTTTTTCTAGTACTATTTTCTAGTATGTAACAGTAACATTGCGTTTATGTTTGGAAAACCCGTCTAAACAACTATTATGTCTCTTGGATATTATCACTTTCAACACCCTGTATTTCAAAAACTAGTCATTAATTTGACTTGGGCCATACCAGAATTTAGTGAAGTTTGACGGATTACAGAAATCCCATCCGAGGTGTGCCTGATCCTTTAACTTAATTATTAAATTCAGTCGTCTTATACACCCCAAAGTGCCAAATTTAATACATATCGGTTTATAAATGGGGAAATCCGCCAATTTGAACTATCCATTTTAATTATTTTTAGGTATAATTCAGAAATCAAAATCAGCGACCTTAAACACCCCGAACGTTCAAATTTAATACATCTGTTCATAAATAAGAAAGTCCGCCATATTGAATCCGTCATTATTAATTTTTATGTTATTAAAAAATATTAATTTGTATTGTTACTGGAACTCTAAACACATATTAAAATTGCAAACTGGAACTACGGCGGGGAGTTGGCCCGGCCTCAAACCGGGTCAAAAGCGAGTTGGGCCGGCGGTTAATTGGGTGAGTGCGGGCACAAATTGATCCGGGGCCAAATTAACGGAGGCGAATTGTCCCATTCCCCCTGGTCATTATGCAAAACGCGCAAAATCACCCCCCCCCCCCCAAAATTATTCTTAGGCCCGCTTCTTTGTCTTGTACCTCGCTATAATTGCTTAGGAAGAAATTTTTTTTCCTCTTAATGCTTAAACTGGAAAAACAAAAAACAATTAATTAGTAGGTCCTTAAAATGAAAGCCCATGACGCTTTTTATTTGTTTGAGTTTCTAGGCCAACCTGTGACATATTTACATTTTTACAGGTTGCTTGCTTAGGTTACTATTGATGGTACCGTAAAACGAGGTTACTTTGTGCCCCCTGCCCTGGTCCTACTTTGCTTCATTGCGAAAAAAAGTTCTTGGATATTCCACATTAAAAATCTGCGCATGCACCACAACGTCACCACGCGTGAATTATCCGGTGCGAATTTGACTTTTCTAAGACGCGGTAGCCGCTGTTTTCCGCTTATTCGTCTCGAGTTAATACCAGAGTGAAGTGCAGCTTGAAATTCCTTTAAAATTTGACCTCGAAAAATTTGGTGTCTAGTGCAGTTATCGGTTTCTATGCAATAAAAACTTAAAAAACCAACATTTTTAAATTTTTTAATCACCATTTTGAATGTTTGGGTAAAGCTAACTAAATATTGGGTGTAGTTTGCGCCAACATATAAAACATCAATGTTTTTTTTTGTATATTGTATAAAGTGCCCCACTTTAGTAACCTCGGACTATGGAAAACTTTGCTCCACTTTTCAAGTTAAAAAAATATTTATAATACTAAGTATTTTGTAATAAAACTGTCCTTTGTTAATGACCTATACCATGTGTTTTTCATTTAAACCAAAAAAACATTTTAATGGTATAATTTTTGGTTATTTCTTTGAATTTTTCGAATTAACTCAAAAAAGTGGAGCAAAGTTTTCCATGTTTAGCTGTATTAATTTATAAATCGATTTCGTTTCTTCGATTCAATTTTCCATGGTTTGACCTATCTTTACTCATTCTGGAGACACTAAATCAAAAACATTTGAAAAAGCAATAACTATACCGAATTATGAATGACCGAGATAAAATTTACTAACTACTTGCATTTCCAGATTTCGGCATTAAGAGGAAAAATGTTTCTAGTTCTAACAAAGTACCTTTTTTAGATGAAAAAAAAATGTTCATATTATGCAGTCAGTTCACGAAAAATCAACAAACAAATATTATCTTGTTATAAATAGAGCCCAAAAAGTTTACTCACTGGACCAAATTTAATTTAAATATCATAACATGTTTCGAAGATATTTACAAAAAACCGCTATCACATTCTCACCTTTAACACAAAAACAAAGACGCTTTGGACTCTAGCTTATATTAAATTTTATCTTTATTTCGGACCGTGGAAAATGTGTTTAAAAAAATATTTGCGTCTACTTTCGGGACACTTTGTATCAAGGAAAAGAAAAATGTTTGTTTATATATTAAATAAAGTATAACACTTAAAGATGTTTTTATATAACATTAAAAAGGAAAAAGTTTAAAAACTTTGTGAAAACCAATATTCCTAATTTTGCTTTATATTAAAAAAGCGCTAAAAGCAATTTTATGCTGAGATATAAAAAGAAAAGAGGTGTCATTCGTTAAGTTCAAAATGAAATTCGCAGCAAAGTGACTTTGCGTTTTATCGAGAAAAGCAATTAAATCTGACCAATATAATGTTTCCTTCGTGACAAACGTCAACAAAAAAGAATGATGTTGATTAAAAGAAAAAAAAAAGAAAAACACTCTTGTTAGGTCAAAAATTATAGAGCTTATCTCTAAATTTATATACCTACTAATCAAACAAGTTTCGTAGCTAATTGGGTAAAAAAGTGTTTTTGTTTCTCTTCTATTTTTCTGTGGGTAGTTTGAAAGTTTAACCTCACGGGAGTCCAAGATCTAATGGACACCTAATAAGTGTTGACAGTTAATTGTTTCGTCCTTATGGGACTCCTCAGAACACTGCTTGGTCAATGTGACACTCTTGCGAAGTTAATTAGACGGTTTTGTCTCTAATCCTATGTAAATAGTGAGAAACTCTCGCAAGAAGCGCCATCTACCGAGATACGAGAAAAACCAGAACAAGAGTAGGCGAAAATAAACTCCTATACATATCGATCAATAAAAAGATCGATTACAAATAAAAAAAACAAACTAATCCATGACCTACGACAGCTGTTCTGCGTTTCAGGCTAGATCAACGTTTATTGTGTTTTTATCCGCCTTCTTACCCGATTAGCCACGAAACTTGTTTGATTTTTAAATTCACGGGTACCAAATTTTACCTTTATACCTACGAAGTAAATAATTACGAATTCTGCCTTTCTAATAATCTGGATGACAGTTTTCTGAAATGTAATATAATGTATTATGGTACTCCAACCCCCCTTCCCTGTGCTCATTGAAGAAACCTGCTTGATCAGTCATATTAGGTGGAAAAACCCTGAAACCGGGAAAAAAATAGGTGCAAGCTGGATTTTTGTACAATTTTTTTAAAAATTTATACTGGGTCTTTCCATCCAATTAGGATCAATCGCCCAGTTTCGCAAAGTTTGAGCAGAGTTAAAGCATTTTAAACAAACACAAACGACCAAGTACCTAGCCAGGAATCGACCCCGGACCGCCAGTGTAGGAAACAAACATTGCTACCACTACACTACGACGGCGACATTTATTCCTTAGCATCTGGAACACATCCCCAAATATTCTCCGCCAAAATCCCCCTTAAGCATCACTAGATATATGGCCACAAAAGTCTTAAAAATCAGTTTTTAGCGATTTTTTTCAAAAATATGCGCAAATTTGCACTTTTTTATTGAATTTGAAATTCCAGCAAACTGATATTAATGCAGTTTTTTAAAATGTTTGCAAAAATAGTGCTTCATGAATTTTTAGGTATACTTAGAACTTTAGTTTCTTATATATCTGCAAAAAATTATCCGTGCACATATAGCTTGGTTTTTGGCGGCCTTGGTGGAAAACCATGATATAAAAATCTGCAAATTACATATTAATACGAGTATTTGTTAAAACGTTATGTATAGTTTTTGCAAAGTCACTTGAATAACTCCTAATACTATCGATTTTATGAAATTTTGCTTCATTCTGCCCTTCAAAAGTTATCCAAATTTATATAAAATCTTCCTGGTATAATTTCAACCCTACCGACAGAGAAAAGGCGCGCCTCTTTACGGTCTGACCACAAAGTATTTGTTTCCCGACCGACCGAGCCCAGGTGGATGGACGGCATCTGATTGGCAGATTTTTTTGAGATGCGCTTTTAAATGCTTTCAAGTGTTCTTTTCGGGACTTCTTTAGTCGGCAGTATGCAGAGTTAGAAAACAAATCAGTGTCGTTTCTGTAGGTGTAGGAATAGAAAGTTTTATTATCCATTTTTATTTCTTTAGTTTACGCCATAATTAAATGAAATAATTTTCATGAGTATATCTACCGCCGCCCATGTCACTTTCTTTAAAGGATAAGCCGATCGTCGGCTTTATCTTTGTTCAACTGACTTTGCAAAAACTATACCACTGTTTATAACTTCCAACCCTTGAGAAACTATGCCTATGCTCCACCTATTTTGTCTTAACTTTTATATATTTAAGTTTAGTTAAATACTATTTTTTTTTAAATTTAATAAAAATTGCTTTAATATCTGATTGGTTGAAATTTTAAATATAATAAAGTTTTATATTTTATATTTTTTTATATGCTTTTGTTTTGGTACACTTCCTAATTGTTTGAAAATATATTTTTCAAAATTCCATTGGGGGTCCGGCTGGTATTGATCATTGTCCTAACCTTTACTTAAAGTTGTTTAACCTAAAAAAAAGTCCATGGTGTTTTTGTGCAAGTCGGGATGAAGGATAGCCTAATTATATAAACATTTTAAAACAAGTTACCTAGGTGAGAAAAATATAAATAAAAATAAAAATATATTTTTTTAAATGTAAGACAAAAAAGTTCGCTTACTTTTCGTTTCTTTTACCCCTTAATTTTAAATAACACAAGTACTAATGTCTTTCAAAAAATAAGTATAAACTAGAGTTATTTAAAACCCAGTTTTAGAGGTAACTTACTGCTCAAATTAAACTAGCTGAAAATTTTTTAAGAATTAAGTAAAGTAATTTAAACTAGCATAAAAAAATAGTTAAATACATGTAGGTAATTTAATACTGTTATTATTCAAACGTGAAATTTCGTACCCGTGAATTTAAAAATCAAACAAGTTTCATGGCTAATCGGGCAAAAAGGAGTTTTTTGTTTACCTTATATTTTGCGTGGGTAGCTTGAAAGCTTAACCTCACGGGGGTCCAAGATCTAATGGACACCTAATAAGTGTTGACAGTTAACCGTTTCGTCCTTATGGGACTCCTCAGAACACTGCTGGTCAAGTGACAAATCTTGCGAAGTTAATCAGACGGTTTTGTCTCTAATTAGATGTAATTAGTGAGCGAACTATAGCAAGAGGCGCCTACTACCGAGATACGAGAGAAACAAAAAACCAAAATCAGGGAAAAACACTGCTATAAAATATCGATCAATGAAAAGATCGAATGCAAATAAAAGAAAACAACTATAGTCCGTGACCTACGACAGATCTTTGTCTTTTCAGGCCGGATCAACGCATTTTGCATTTTTACCCGTCATCAAGACAGTGAGCGTCAATCAACGAAATTTTTAAGCCAAATAATACTAACAAACGTGAAATTTCGTACCCTTTTTGCCCGATTAGCCATGAAACTTGTTTGATTTTTAAATTCACGGGTACGAAATTTCACGTTTGTTAGTATTATTTGGCTTAAAAATTCCGTTGATTGACGCTCACTGTCTTGATGACGGGTAAAAATGCAAAATGCGTTGATCCGGCCTGAAAAGACAAAGAGCTGTCGTAGGTCACGGACTATAGTTGTTTTCTTTTATTTGCATTCGATCTTTTCATTGATCGATATTGTGTAGCAGTGTTTTTCCCTGCTTTTGGTTTTTTGTTTCTCTCGTATCTCGGTAGATGGCGCCTCTTGCTATAGTTCGCTCACTAATTACATTTAATTAGAGACAAAACCGTCTGATTAACTTCGCAAGATTTGTCACTTGACCAGCAGTGTTCTGAGGAGTCCCATAAGGACGAAACGGTTAACTGTCAACACTTATTAGGTGTCCATTAGATCTTGGACCCCCGTGAGGTTAAGCTTTCAAGCTACCCACGGAAAAATATAAGGGAAACAAAAAACTCCTTTTTGCCCGATTAGCCATGAAACTTGTTTGATTTTTAAATTCACGGGTACGAAATTTCACGTTTGTTAGTATTATTTGGCTTAAAAATTCCGTTGATTGACGCTCACTGTCTTGATGACGAGTAAAAATGCAAAATGCGTTGATCCGGCCTGAAAAGACAAAGAGCTGTCGTAGGTCACGGACTATAGTTGTTTTCTTTTATTTGCATTCGATCTTTTCATTGATCGATATTGTGTAGCAGTGTTTTTCCCTGCTTTTGGTTTATTGTTTCTCTCGTATCTCGGTAGATGGCGCCTCTTGCTATAGTTCGCTCACTAATTACATTTAATTAGAGACAAAACCGTCTGATTAACTTCGCAAGATTTGTCACTTGACCAGCAGTGTTCTGAGGAGTCCCATAAGGACGAAACGGTTAACTGTCAACACTTATTAGGTATCCATTAGATCTTGGACCCCCGTGAGGTTAAGCTTTCAAGCTACCCACGGAAAAATAAAAGGGAAACAAAAAACTCCTTTTTGTCCGATTAGCCATGAAACTTGTTTGATTTTTAAATTCACGGGTACGAAATTTCACGTTTGTTAGTATTATTTGGCTTAAAAATTCCGTTGATTGACGCTCACTGTCTTGATGACGGGTAAAAATGCAAAATGCGTTGATCCGGCCTGAAAAGACAAAGAGCTGTCGTAGGTCACGGACTATAGTTGTTTTCTTTTATTTGCATTCGATCTTTTCATTGATCGATATTGTATAGCAGTGGAGACAAAACCGTCTGAATAACTTCGCAAGATTTGTCACTTGACCAGCAGTGTTCTGAGGAGTCCCATAAGGACGAAACGGTTAACTGTCAACACATATTAGGTGTCCATTAGATCTTGGACCCCCGTGAGGTTAAGCTTTCAAGCTACCCACGGAAAAATATAAGGGAAACAAAAAACTCCTTTTTGCCCGATTAGCCATGAAACTTGTTTGACTATTATTAGTGTACAAGCGTTAAAAGGTGTTCCACCCATTGGATTAACTTTTGCAATAATTATTATTCCACGATGTTTATGAGGAATCAAAACTTTTTGATTGTTAATCTGTCCTATTCTGTACAAAGCAAAATGAACTATTCAAAGTTTGGAATACAGTTTGCACATATTAAACCTCAATATGTTAATAAATACCAAAAGTTTTGAATCGTATTATATAGACTCTGTGCTACATTTAGCAAAATGTAAAATGTTTGATTATTACTGAAAAAGAGTTTAAGAATATGATATATTTATATAGACAGATAATCTGCTTTGCTAATGTTTGAATTTTTTTTTAAAGATTTAGAACATTTGTGAAAGGTAACCTATAACAAGGAAACTAAATATTAATGAGAATAAATAATTTTCTTTAAGTTTAAAATCAGGAATTAGTTCTAAAAGCTGAAAAAATTAATTTAATTCAAGCAAAAAATAAAATAATTTTTGCAAGCAAAATTTATAAACTCAAGCGTGTCCTGTTCTGGAGAAACTAACCTACGTAATATATTTAAGTCTACAAGACATTGTTCCATATACATAATACCAGGGTTGTCTTTTATATTTTGCATATAGGAACATAGGGGGCAACACTAATCGAATAATGTCGTTACTAAATTTTTAAAACACAACTTTTTCTGGGTATTACGCCACTAGTAAGGCAAAATACTTTAAAAAATTATAAAAAACCACTGCGTTTCTCCTAGAAAAATAAAAATCACTAATTTGTCAGTGGCTTTCTATAAAAATAAATAGTTGCGTAGTAAAATCTAAACCACTTATCTTTTAATTGAATTTGAATACGCTACGTTTCGATTGCCAATCTACAATCGTTTTCAAGCTTTTTATTTATATTTTGTCTCAAAATCTTAAATGTTTCTTGTTCAAATATATTTTTTATTACTAAAACTAAACCTCAATCTTTACCTAACCTAAACTCAAATTGTTATGTCAGTGCGATGCATATAGTTTTTTTGCTATAGTGAATGAATGAATTTTAAGTGAACAAATCAGTCGAAAAATCGAACTAAACTAAGAACATCTATGGTCTATAATTTTTTACCACTTTTGAAGGAAATTATCTTAACAAGAATGCCTGGCCGAGATGATTTCTGTTCTCAGTAATGAAGCACCACATCAGTCGACAGTTTCTCGTTGGTATGGAGAATTCAAGCGCAGATGGATTAGCCTTAGCGAAGATTGTAAGAGGGTTTCGTCATCTAACGAATTTTCCCCTACTTTTGACGTCCCAGGGTTTCGGTCGATTCAATCCTGGGATTTCGAGGGATAGAATCGATCGAAATTTTGCCTCGGGCGCCACTCTAGGAAATAAGGGAGCCTAGAGCCTCCCTTGCCTCTCGGGTATGCTTTTAAACAGTGGAGAATAACCAGGTAAGTAAACTACAATTTCATTAAAAACTCAATTTCTATAAATACTAGTTTATGTGTATTTTGTCATTTTAATTTAGTGGTACAAACCCTCAAAGAAAATAACTAAATATATGCAACTTAATAAATAAAACAAAACTATAAATGCCTTATTTCTATCAAGTCAAATAAAAAAAAACTCCAGTTTACTTTGTTTGCGCTATTCTAGCACAGACAGTTAGGTATTTAAAAAAAAGTGAAAGTTATGAAAAAGGACCTAAAACTCAACGCCTATCACCTCGGAACTCTAACAAAAGGATTTAACAAATCTGGTTAGGTCCGATTAGATCGGATGGACGTTAGTTAAATACTGATTTCTTTTTGCCCCAAAAAGACTTTTCCCAACATAAAAAAAAAAATGGAGAAAGATTTCCTTAAACAGCTGGTAGTTAATTACATACTATAATTTTACAAATTTACGGCTATTTAACTGGAAGAAAACGAAACTTTACCAACTTTGAAGTTTCACAGGACTGGTCGGGTCATATATGTCTCGCGGTTCGGTTCGGTTCATGTCGGTTATGTACAAAAGAAACGGAAAGAAAAATTAAACAGAATATTTACAAATAGAAACGGAATGTGGTACCACTTTAACAGGTTTAATTTACGGTGAGAGCATATATGTCTTACGGTAACAGGTAACAGGTTATTTACAAAAGAAACGGATAAAAATTTAACTATACCAACTTTTAAGTTTATAAGGTCGCGGTGGCAATAACGAAGCAATAATCGTGACAGAAAAAAAAAATCGATAATTATGAAACAATAATAAAAAAATGGGATTCGGGAAACGAGGACGGGGGTTTAGCAAAGCGCTGCAATTATGAGTCGGTGACGAAACATACGGCCCACGAAACATAATCTATAGCTTTGTTATCATTTTTGCTTCCTTGAAAGAGAACAAAAATAATAAAAAAAACGGGAAACGAGGACGGGGGGTTTAGCAAAGCACTACAATTATAAGTCGGTGACGAAACATCCAGCCCACGAAATATAATCTATAGCTTTGTTATCATTTTTGCTTCCTCGAAAGAGAACAAAAATAATAATAAAAAAAACGGGAAACGGGAAACGAGGACGGGGGTTTAGCAAAGCGCTACAATTATGAGTCGGTGACGAAACATACGGCCCACGAAACATAATCTATAGCTTTGTTATCATTTTTGCTTCCTTGAAAGAGAACAAAAATAATACAAAAAACGGGAAACGAGGACGGAGGGTTTAGCAAAGCGCTACAATTATAAGTCGGTGACGAAACATACGGCCCACGAAATATAATCGATAGCTTTGTTATCATTTTTGCTTTCTCGAAAGAGAACAAAAATAATAAAAACCAGGACAAGGGAAACTGGTGTGTCAAATCCGGGATGATTATTACTTGGTGACGAACCTGCAGCCCACAAGTAATAAACCCGATTTGTTTCTTAATTTTCTTGCGAAAGAAAATTAATAAATACCAGAAAACATGTAAGATACTAACGGGAAATCCTGGGATCGGGAAAGGACAAACAAGTAATTTGCACGGTTCAAAATAAATTCAAATCAAATAGAATTATAAAAACTTTGACTAAGGCAAAAACGAGGTTTCTTTTATAAATCCCATTCTTATCAGAAACCGGTCGACATCTACACACACCGCGTACCACCTATACATTGTGCTCGAACGAGAAACAAATCTCGAATCCCCGTATGGGCGAAGGCATTACTGTTTTATAGGCTAGAGCTCGGCTACAAATCGAGAACCAACGGAAATAACCGAATGAAACCCAACCACGTTTTTAAAAATGAACGTGGATTGACTTATTCGGAATATTATTTTATCTAGTCTTTTTGCAACAAACGTTTTGAAAGGCTTTAATGATATTCATATGTCAAAACGGCATTTTTCCTCGGAAAATATGAAACAAAATTAATAAGCGAAAATTGAGTCAGGTTTCAGTAAAAATATTTTTTAACTGTC
The DNA here is from genome assembly GCA_963576565.1 of Aspidapion aeneum. NCBI lineage: Eukaryota > Metazoa > Arthropoda > Insecta > Coleoptera > Brentidae > Aspidapion > Aspidapion aeneum. The sequence goes on along the minus strand of OY755048.1, from coordinate 8,612,099 downwards.
TGAGCTTAAATAGTCTAGAAAATTAATTAAAACAATTAAAAAAATAGTAACTTCGTTACATTCCCCACCTACTTCGGCAAAAAAAAAAGAACAAAAAAAAATAAACTCAATGACTACCTTTCTTTTTCTTTTTTTTTAACCTTACAAACGATTTACAAAATAACAAAAACTAAATTAAACAAAATAAAAAAAACAAAACCTGCATTTCTCTCTGATCATACCCATCGCTAGTGCCTCTTAATGCTCTTAATAGTCTTGACGGTCCTCCAATGCTGTTCAGATTTCGGTACAACTTTGGGCCGGCACCCAAGTTGAGTGGTTTTACGGAACACCCCTATACAAGGGTTGAAAATGCGGAACCTTGATAAACACCAAGGGAGCAGATTACTAACCATACGAAGCACCCTTAACCTCCTGCGCTTTCCTTAGAACCCAAATGTTGGTTTACAGAAACTCCAATGCTAAACATCTTTTGGTATTGTAGCTTCGGTTTTTAAAATGCACCATTTTCCTCGACTAAAGAAGTTGTGTCTAGCGGTGTTATTTTTATCGGCGAGTTATTTTAGATTGTCATGACAACTTGTAACGGTTTCTTCAAGGTAAACCTACTACACGGTCTGTAGTGCCCCTAAATTTAGTAGGGGTTGGCAGAACATTACTCACTAGACCTAGATCACTTTGGCTCGGATCTGAGTAACAATTTTCCATAACAAATTGTTAAAATTTTCTAATGGGATACTGGCGACAGCGGTTACAAAGTCGGTCATTTCCATTTGTTTTACCTCCTTCGGAGCCAGTATGGTGGTTTCCTCAATTGTATACATTGTAATTTACAACACCCTTAAGCTCTGAAAAGAGCTGTTCGGCTGTTCGGAAAGTGTACTGGTTAGATCTACTTTATTGTTCATGCGGATAGTTCTGCCTTAAGGTTAAATCGGAGTTTGCGAACGAGTTTGCTACTGACGGTACTTCAAAGTACATCAAGTTGGGCTTTCGAAGGAACACGCAACTTGAAGGAATAGCCTTGGACTGTGTATGTGGTAGTGCTCATGCGGATGGTACTGCCTTGAGGTTAAGTCGGAGTTTGCGAACGGGCTTATGGTGCTACTGACGCTACGTCAAAATTCATCATGTTGAGTTATTCGAAGTAGACTCGGTAACTTTAGAATAATTTTGGAGTGAGTTTGCGGTACTAATTGACCAGGTTGAGTGCGTAATTTGCTTCAAATTCAATTTTTCGTGAGGGGTGGTACCCGGACCATCGGGTTTTGGATCTCGGAGTTCTAACTTTTGGCGGTTTCTAAAGTTATAAGTTTTTTTTTTTCCGAAAATACCCCCGAATTACAGAAGGGATTTAAGTAATTTTAGCAACTCTAATCTGGATATTGACTGACCATCGGATTTTTCTACAGGGTGCCTGCTACATTATAACTTTTGGTGGATTTCCAAGTTATAAGTTGCTTACTGAAGCATCGGAAGTACTGTATTTATAGTGACCATCATATTTTGGATCTAGAAGTTATAACTTTTGGCGATTTCCAAAGTGATAAGTTGTTGCCGGAAATACCCCGGGATTACAGAAAGGATTTAAGTAATATTATCTCCGAGTCTGGATTTTGACTGACCATCAGATATTTTCTACAGGTTGACTGCTAAGTTATAACGTTTGGCGGTTTCCAAAGTTACAAGTTGATTGATCACCGGTTTTTTTTCTCCAGAGGATTCATGGCTGCTGAGTTATAAGTTTTGGCGATTTTCAAACTTATAAGTTGACTGATTACCGGTTTCTTTCTTCAGAGGCTTAATGGCTGCTGCATTATAACTTTCGATGGGTTCCAAAGTTATAAAGTTTTTTTTTAAGTACCCTTGAATTATTGGAAAAAAATAGATTAAATCTTAGAAAATAATCATCGGGTTTTTGGAACTCGGAGTTATAACTTTTGGCAGTTTCTAAAGTTAAAAGTTGTTGTCGGAAGCCCCTTAAATTTTTGAAGGGGTTAAAAAAAAATATTATTTTTTTTTAAATAACTGGCCTAACCTCCGTGTTTTGGATCTTGAAGTTATAACTTTTGGCGGTTTGTAAAGTTATAAGTTGTTACTGAAAATACCCCTAAATTACAGAAGGCTATTTAAGTAATCTTAGAAACTCTAATCTGGATTTTGACTGACCATGGGGTTTTGTCCACAGGTTGGCTGCTGAGTTATAACTTTTGGCGGTTTCCAAAGTTACAAGTTGACTGAATACCGGTTTCTTTCTTCAGAGGCTTGATGGCTGCTGCATTATAACTTTTGGGCGGGTTCCAAAGTTATAAGGTATTTTTGAAGCGTCCTTAAAGTATTGCAGGGTTTCAAAAAAAAATAGATTAAATCCCAGAAAATATCAGGATTTAAACTAATTATCGGGTTTTGGACTTCGGAGTTGTAACTTTTGGCGGTTTCCAAAGTCATAAATTGTTGCCGGAAATACCCCTGAATTACAGAGAACTCTAATCTGGATTTTGACTGACCATCGGATTTTTTTCTACCGGTTGGCTGCTGATTTATAACTATTGGCGTTTTCCAAATTTATATGTGGACTGATTACCGGTTTTCTTCTTTAAAGGCTTGATGACTGCTACATTATAATTTATGGTGGGTTCCAAAGTTATAAGGTGTTTTTAAAGCACCCTTGAATTAAGGAAGGGGTTAAAAAGAAATAGATTAAATCTTAGAAGATAACTGGATTTAAACTAACCATCAGTTTTGGATCTCGGAGTTATAACTTTTGGCGGTTTCCAAAGTTATAAATTGTTACCGGAAACAACCGTAAATTACTGAGCTAATTTCCAGAATTTAATATTAAAATTTAATTAACATAAAGTTAAAAAACAATAATAACTTTTATGCAATTTCGCTAACAAAAAAACAAAATTAAAAATAAAAAAAAATTAAATTATATTTGAGTCAAATTATTTTATAATAATTTTTATTACGTAAAAAAAATATTTCCCCACATGGAAAACGGCTTCGTGCTTCAGTAAAGCAAATTCAAGTTTTAAACAAAAAACTAAAATTTTAAAAATTGTTGATAATCGAAAAATATTTTTAAATTAGTTTTCTATTTGAACAGGATTTTCTTTTTAAATCTGTTTTTTTTTTGTTAATGGAATTTATACGGTTAAACAAATATATTAATCTTTTTGTTTAAAAAAAAACAATTCTACTCAAGAAAAAAATATATGATTTTTGTTGAAATTACTTAAAAATTTTCTTTGTTTACAAAATTGAGATGCCAACTTCTAATCTCTTAGTATTGTCAGTTTAGAAGTTGGTACTCCGGTACGGAAACAGGTCAGATCAGGCCGGGACATGTTAGTTACGGCTAGGTCAGGTCAGGTTCGGATTTGTCAGGTCAGGTCCGGATATGTCACGTCAGGTCCGGATATGTCAGGCTAAATCCAACTAGTTGGGTTTAGATCAAGTCAGATTTGACTAGGTCAGGTCCGGCTATGTCATGTCAGGTCCAACTAGTTTGGGTCAGATCAGGTCAGATCCGACTAAATCAGGTCCGGCTAGTTCGGGTCTGGTCCGGATGGGTCAGGTCAAGTCCGGATAAGCCAGGTGAGGATCTGCTAAGTCAATCAAGTCAGTATGGGTCAGGCCTGTTCCAGATCGATCAAGTCAATTTCGGATAGGTCAGGTCAGGTCTAGATATGTTCGGGTCTAGCGAGGTCAGGTCAAGTTTGGATATATCAGGTCAGGTCCGGTACGGTTAGGCCATGTCATGGCCGGATTTGTCAGGTCAGGTCCGGATATGTCACGTCAGGTCCGGATATGTCACGTTAGGTCCGGATATATCACGTCAGGTCCGGATATGTCAGGCTAGGTCCAGATAGGCCAGGCCAGCTTAGTTCAAATCTAGTCAGGTTCGGATACTTAAGATTAGGTCCATCTAAAGTCAAGATAACAAATACAATTCCAACTACAAAATGGCTTTAAGAAAAATTCTAATTTAATACAATGGTTTTCCAGTCAGGTCAGGTCATATCAAAACGGTTATGCGTTTCAAATAAGTCAGGTTTGGTAAGGTACATGTCACACAGAATCAAAATGAAAAAGTCAAAAATAATCAAAATTATAAACTAGGTCAGATCAGGCATGGTCTGGTTTGACTGGTATTCTCAGAGCATTTCAGGTATAAAACCGGTTAATAATTTAAAGTTAAAAAAATTATTTAGTTTAACATAAAACATTTAAACACCTAATTGAAGTCAGGTCCGGTGAAGCAGTATCTAAAAATTAGGTCAGGACAAGCTTGCTCTGGTTTAACTGGCAATCAGAGGGCAGGTCAAGTATTAGATCGGATAGTGATCGGATATCATTAATAATTTTTTAAAAAATTATTCGGTTTAAAATAAAACATTTATATTCTAGGTACTTCAATTTAGGTCAGGTGAGGCAGTATCTAGTTTTAATTAAAAGCAAAATGTTTATGAATAAAAAAAAAAGGTAGTCCAATATAACCATAAAATTTAATTATTATTAAAAATTAACGTCACCCAGAATTTAAAAAAAACAAAATCTAAAAAATTAGGTCAGGTGAGGTATACAGTCGGTTTAATAATTTATAATATTTTTTTTTATTAATTTTAAAATAAAAACATTTTAATAGTCACTTTTAGGTACGACAAGTCAGGTCAGATGAGGCAGTATCTAGTTTTAATTAAAAGCAAAATGCTTATTAATAAAAAAATTAGGCTAAAATAACAAGATATATTTAACGTCACCCAGGATTTAAAAAAAAAACAAAATCGGTTCAGTTCGGTTCGGTTCGGTTCGGTTCGGTTCGGTTTGGTTCGGTTCGGTTCATTTCTGGTGTGATTTGACGGGGAATCTCAGGCCAAATCAGGTATGAAATCGGATTATAAAATAATAATTACAAAAATAAATTGTTTAGTAAAAATAAAAAAAATACGTAATTACTTTTAGTTACTTTGAGTCAGGTCACGTGAAGTAGAACACAGTTAAAAATAATTGTTTATTAATCAAGAGTTAGGACAGGGTAGGTATCAGGGAGAATTAGAGTCACGCAGGATCTGGAAATAAAAAATAGAAACAAAAATTAAATCAGGTCAGCCAGGACCAACAACTCATGTCAGGTTTCGTCGGGTAGTCTTAGGGCACGTCAGGTATTCGGTTTATTAATTAATAATAATAATAAAAAAAATTATTTAGTGGAAAAAAAAAATTGTAATTACTTTCTACCACACAAGCCATGCTTTGACCCAAACTTCAATTTCTGAAATCTACTATCTTAAAAAAACTAAAATGTATTTTGTTCAACTCCAGACTCAACCACCTTTCGTTTGATACTACACACGCCATATGTTCACTCAAACTCTAATTTTTGAAATTTACCCTCCCCGTTTTTTTTTAAAGCTAAAAGATATTCTGTTCAACTCCACACTCATTTATCCTTCGTTTGATATCCCACACGCCACATTTTTACCCAAACTCTACTTTTTGGAATTTACCCCCACCCTTTAAAAAAAAAATATATATATTTTGTTTAACGCGAGACTCAACCACCCTTCGTCTGTTATCACACATGCCATACCTTTACTTAAACTCTAATTTTTAAAATTGACCCCCACTTTTTTTTTTTTAAAACAGAAAAAAAAAACTAAAATTTAATTTGTTTATCTCCAGACTCAATTACCTTTCGTTTGATATGGCACACGTCATATTTTCAAATAACCTGTAATTTTTGCAATCTACCCCCACCATTTTATTTGGCTTATGTTCGGTGCATTTTTTAATTTTTAAATGTGACCATCTTGACCCAAGATAAAGCCTTTTTTTAATTTTTAAATAGGACCATCTTGACCCAAGATAAAGCCTAGGTATCAAATTTCATTAAAATCGAGCACGCGATTTTTGAGTTATGCGCATTGGTCGTTACAGACAGACAGACAGTCAGACGGCGTGACAAAAAAAAAGTTTCAAAATCATCTGAAACGCAAACAAATATAAATTTTTTTTGAAATCGGAGCAATTTAAAAAAAAATTATAGTAGTAGTGTGAGCTAAAATTAGACAAAAGCGTTTTAAAACTAAAAATAAAATCGCCACAGACAGACAAACGCAAGTACATGCATACCTGCAAACCTGAAATAAGATGTTTTACTTTGAAAAGGATTTAATTCTTATTTCTCCAACAATACTGATAAAAATAACAAGTGAAAAAAAACTTACATTTATTTTATTAATTTGGCCTTTTTTAGGTCCAAATAGTTTTTTATAAAAAAAAGGTATCTCGCGCTTTAACAATGCATGAAAACAATAAATTTGAAATATTTATAATTCTGTTAAATTTAATCATTTCTCAACCAAAAATATTAAACACTTAAACTGTTTTAAGCAATTTAGAATAGAGTCTGGCAATTATAATTACTTCTTAACCAAAAAGGTTCAAGAGCATAATTGTTTTCAATTTTTAAAAACTGCAAATTGGAGGCAAAACTTCTGCCAATTTTCGTACCTTCCCAACCAAAAGGATATTAAATACTGAATGTGTTTCGGACCGTTACGTTGTAAGATTTAAATTGTTACTTTAGATAACTTAAATTTGCTAAACTAATAACTTCTCAACCAAAAACCAGTTTTACTTAACGAATATTTTTTTTCAATAAATTTAAAAAAATTTCGAACGTTTCCATAAAAATGACTCTTAATAAGGATTGTCTATTTTGCAGTTTTTTTTTATCTCATGAATTTTATACAAATAAATAAAGTCTGACACTTTTAAAGACTTCTCAACGGAAAAGACGACGACTATAAAGCATATATATGTACTTTGCAGTTTTAAGATTAAACAAAAATATATATTAAAAATTTAGCCTGGAAATTTTTTTGTTCCTTTTAACATTAAACCGGTTTTTATTTCACATTTTGGGTTATAGCGATTGCAAATTAGATGAATTTTTATTTTCTAAAAGTTTGCCAATATTAGATACTTCTCAACCAAAAGAAATACATAGATTGTTTACGGGTCCTACTTTTCGATTTTTAAAGCAAGACACCGTTTATAAGCCCCCTTTTTGTTTAAGTACGTATCTCAAGAACTGGGGATCCCGCGATTTTTGGTGTTTACGGTCAGAAAAAAACTAAATGTCTTCCTGAAATGATGAACCTACAGAATGAGGCCTAAGAAATGCCTTATTATCTTTAAAACACAATATTTAAATAACCTTTCTGTTCTGTGCTAAAATTTGAACAAACATTTGTCCCTGCTCGGGCGCCAAATTTGTAAGAGGGTTTCGTCATCTAACGAATTTCCCCCTACTTTTGACGTCCCAGGGTTTCGGTCGATTCAATCCTGGGATTTCGAGGGATAGAATCGATCGAAATTTTGTCTCGGGCGCCACTCTAGGAAATAAGGGAGCCTAGAGCCTCCCTTGCCTCTCGGGTATGCTTTTAAACAGTGGAGAATAACCAGGTAAGTAAACTACAATTTCATTAAAAACTCAATTTCTATAAATACTAGTTTATGTGTATTTTGTCATTTTAATTTAGTGGTACAAACCCTCAAAGAAAATAACTAAATATATGCAACTTAATAAATAAAACAAAACTATAAATGCCTTATTTCTATCAAGTCAAATAAAAAAAAACTCCAGTTTACTTTGTTTGCGCTATTCTAGCACAGACAGTTAGGTATTTAAAAAAAAGTGAAAGTTATGAAAAAGGACCTAAAACTCAACGCCTATCACCTCGGAACTCTAACAAAAGGATTTAACAAATCTGGTTAGGTCCGATTAGATCGGATGGACGTTAGTTAAATACTGATTTCTTTTTGCCCCAAAAAGACTTTTCCCAACATAAAAAAAAAATGGAGAAAGATTTCCTTAAACAGCTGGTAGTTAATTACATACTATAATTTTACAAATTTACGGCTATTTAACTGGAAGAAAACGAAACTTTACCAACTTTGAAGTTTCACAGGACTGGTCGGGTCATATATGTCTCGCGGTTCGGTTCGGTTCATGTCGGTTATGTACAAAAGAAACGGAAAGAAAAATTAAACAGAATATTTACAAATAGAAACGGAATGTGGTACCACTTTAACAGGTTTAATTTACGGTGAGAGCATATATGTCTTACGGTAACAGGTAACAGGTTATTTACAAAAGAAACGGATAAAAATTTAACTATACCAACTTTTAAGTTTATAAGGTCGCGGTGGCAATAACGAAGCAATAATCGTGACAAAAAAAAAATCGTTAATTATGAAACAATAATAAAAAAATGGGATTCGGGAAACGAGGACGGGGGTTTAGCAAAGCGCTGCAATTATGAGTCGGTGACGAAACATACGGCCCACGAAACATAATCTATAGTTTGTTATCATTTTTGCTTCCTTGAAAGAGAACAAAAATAATAAAAAAAAACGGGAAACGAGGACGGGGGGTTTAGCAAAGCACTACAATTATAAGTCGGTGACGAAACATCCAGCCCACGAAATATAATCTATAGCTTTGTTATCATTTTTGCTTCCTCGAAAGAGAACAAAAATAATAATAAAAAAAACGGGAAACGGGAAACGAGGACGGGGGTTTAGCAAAGCGCTACAATTATGAGTCGGTGACGAAACATACGGCCCACGAAACATAATCTATAGCTTTGTTATCATTTTTGCTTCCTTGAAAGAGAACAAAAATAATACAAAAAACGGGAAACGAGGACGGAGGGTTTAGCAAAGCGCTACAATTATAAGTCGGTGACGAAACATACGGCCCACGAAATATAATCGATAGCTTTGTTATCATTTTTGCTTTCTCGAAAGAGAACAAAAATAATAAAAACCAGGACAAGGGAAACTGGTGTGTCAAATCCGGGATGATTATTACTTGGTGACGAACCTGCAGCCCACAAGTAATAAACCCGATTTGTTTCTTAATTTTCTTGCGAAAGAAAATTAATAAATACCAGAAAACATGTAAGATACTAACGGGAAATCCTGGGATCGGGAAAGGACAAACAAGTAATTTGCACGGTTCAAAATAAATTCAAATCAAATAGAATTATAAAAACTTTGACTAAGGCAAAAACGAGGTTTCTTTTATAAATCCCATTCTTACCAGAAACCGGTCGACATCTACACACACCGCGTACCACCTATACATTGTGCTCGAACGAGAAACAAATCTCGAATCCCCGTATGGGCGAAGGCATTACTGTTTTATAGGCTAGAGCTCGGCTACAAATCGAGAACCAACGGAAACAACCGAATGAAACCCAACCACGTTTTTAAAAATGAACGTGGATTGACTTATTCGGAATATTATTTTATCTAGTCTTTTTGCAACAAACGTTTTGAAAGGCTTTAATGATATTCATATGTCAAAACGGCATTTTTCCTCGGAAAATATGAAACAAAATTAATAAGCGAAAATTGAGTCAGGTTTCAGTAAAAATATTTTTTAACTGTCTGAGCTTAAATAGTCTAGAAAATTAATTAAAACAATTAAAAAAATAGTAACTTCGTTACAAGATCCAAGCCCAGGCTCATCACGAAAGATCGACAAGTGAGATATCGCGAGATTGAGTATTTCAATGACCTCAATTTTAAAAATTTTGCATAATGAATTAAGGGTAAGAAAATTCGTTTCCCGCATCTGTTAACCGAAGAACAGAAAGCAGCGGGGGTCAATTGGCGCTAGACGGCTTTGAGGCAGGAAACTCGAAAAACTTGTACAGCATTGTCAGTGGTGATGAATCGTGGATTCACTCATACGAACCCGAAAATATACGTCAGTCGTGTGTTTGGGTAATGAATTTGTTTCTTCTACTTTAGCAATGGTGTGTTTGGGTGTTCCAAGATACAGAAAAGTTTAAAAAAGTCATCCGTTCTCGAAGTGAATTCAAGAAGATGGTTGCGACATTTGTCTCAAAAGCAGGTCATATAGCAACAATTTCTCTGGAACGTCAAAGAACTAATACTGCCGATTGGTACATCACCATTTGTTGGCGAGATTCATCGCTGAGCTTCGAAAAACGAACCCCGAATGACGAATCATCTTCCACCAAGACAATGCAAGTTCGCACAATAAACGATTGAATTTTTATCCCAAGAAAACGTCGAATTATTGGAACATCCTCCATACAAAAATCAAACAAGTTTTGTGGCTAATCGGGCAAAAATGAGTTTTTGTTTTTCTCATATTTTTCCGTGGGTAGCCTGAAAGCTTAACCTCACGGGGGTCCAAGATCTAATGGACACCTAATAAGTGTTGACAGTTAACTGTTTCGTGGCTTATCGGGCAAAAATGAGTTTTTGTTTTTCTCATATTTTTCCGTGGGTAGCCTGAAAGCTTAACCTCACGGGGGTCCAAGATCTAATGGACACCTAATAAGTGTTGACAGTTAACTGTTTCGTCCTTATGGGACTGTCAACACTTATTAGGTGTCCATTAGATCTTGGACCCCCGTGAGGTTAAGGTTTCAGGCTACCCACGGAAAAATATGAGAAAAACAAAAACTCCTTTTTGCCCGATTAGCCACGAAACTTGTTTGATTTTTAAATTCACGGGTACGAAATTGTACGTTTGTTAGTATCCTCCATACAATCCGAACCTAAGTCCCAACTATACTTTTCCGAAAATCAAGAATGGCTGCGCGGTCAAAGATTTCAGTCGCCAGAAGAAAAAGTCGACACCTTCAATAATGCAATTTTGAGAGTACCAACAAACTAGTTGAATAACAGCTTTGATAATTGGTTTGAGCTCATGCAAAAGTTTGAAAAAGTGGTACCCAGAAAACAGTAGTATCCACTGGGCAAAAAAAATTTTCTAAACAAAAATGCATGCAGGTTTTTCTCATGGGCGCACCCAGGCGGGGGGGCCCCGGGGCCCGCCCCCCCCCAAGCCTTAGATTGTTTACATATTTTCTACATATGTCATGATAAAACACAAAAAATAGCTTAAAATTTGACATCATGAGGCTTCGCCCCCCCCCCCCAAGAGACCTCGGCCCCCCTAAGACACATTCCTGGGTGCGCCACTGTTTTCCTGTTTCTTCTATTCCGACACGCTGACGCAAAGCAACTGAGCCAACCATGTGAAAACGTCACAAATTACGACTTCCGTCATGGAGCTACAAATCGCGCCAGATAATGTGGCGAAGGCGCTTTGTGTTTGACAGATATTTTAAAAACAAGCATTTTTCCTCGCTGGCCTAAAGTTACCCCACGGTGGATAGAATAGACCGGTGTTCGAATTTTATATATATATATGTCGAATTTTCACGTTACTGGTGGTCCAGCTAATTTTTGTAGTTAGATATGATATGAACAACTAATATTTTTTAAATTTTTTGGAAACTAAGGCAATTTTCCCACTATTTTTTAGTATATTCTTATAAAATTACATTTTTCAGACAGACCAGTTGTTATTTTTTTAGCCCGCTTCATTTCTCTTTACACAAAAATTAAAATTCGAAGAAAATACTGTGTTCGTTTCAGCTTCAAAAATAATCCGTTGACCTACATCTTTGTTTACTTCCCAAGTCCTCGGTTCACCTTTGATACTAAACGATCACATTCAGTTTGACTTGTAGTTTAAGTATGGTGTAATAAAAAATAAAGCAGGCTAAAAAAAAATAACGACAATACATCTAGAAAATTACATTTTATAAGGATGTACTAGAAAACTGTAGGAAAATTGCCTTAGTTTTCAAAATATTCAAAAAATATTAGTTATTCCGTTGTTCATATCATATCTAACTTTTGTTTACAAAAATCAGCTGGACCACCAGTGACGTGAAAAATTCGACATATATATATATATAAGATCCGAACACCGGTCTATTCTATCCACCGTGAAGTTACCCGGCGATGTGTAAGTAAACCCAATTTACATGATACATAACGGTTTAATGGAAAAGTCCACCATTTTGAATCCGCAAATTTGATTTTTTTAGGGTTTAATTTTTAAAAAAAATCATACTCATTCTCAATTTAATACATATCGGTTTATAAAGAAAAAAATCCGCCAATTGGGATTATCCATTTTGATTTTTTAAGCTTAATTTAAAAATCATAATTAGCGACCTCATACACCGCAAACTTTAAAAATAATACATGTCTGTTCATAAATGTAAAAATCCGCGATTTTAGATCTGCCATTTTGATTTTTGCAAAGTTAAATCAAAAATCATAATCAGTGGCATTAAACATTACAAAGTTCCAGATTTAGTACGTATCTGTTAGTAAACAGAACAGGCCGCCATTTTCGATCCCCCATTTCAATTTATTTAGGTTTAATTAAAATATCACAATCAGCAACCTTTAAAACCCAAAATTTATTAAATATCGTTTTTAAATGAAAAAGCCCGGCATTTTGGATCCGCTGTTTTGACTTTTATTTTAAGTTTTATTTAAAAATCTTAATTAGCGACCTTAAACTGCAATTACAATATTTTTTTAACTGTAATGTTAAACACCCCAAGTTCTAAATTTGATATATATCGGTTTATAAAAAAAATTCAACCGCTTTGGAAAAGCCAATTTAATTTTTTTTAGGTTTAAATCAAGAACTGCATTACTTAGCTTTAACAGCGAATTGTTTTAAATTTAAGAAAAGTTGGTTTATAAATAAAAAACTTTGCCAATTTAGATTAGCCCATTTTAAATTTTTTGTGTTAAAACTCTATACACCTGTGAAATATAAAATCTGTAATCAGAAAGAAGTTGAAAAAGCTCTGTTAAACAAAAACATAAATAAACCGTTTGGGGGATTTCCTCTCCCGTTCATAGATCCGCACTTGGTAGTGGCGGGTTCGAATCCCTTCAATGCATAAGTCGGGTTCTAAAGATATTTATAGAACATCTCATTCCTTGGGCGAGTGGAAAATGTTATTTAGCCCCACTTCTTTATTAACGTCATTAACCAGGCGGTAGGCCATTCTTAGAGACAAAAAGACCGGATAAAAAAATATCCGTGTTCCAAAAGTGACCGAGGACCCGTGCGATATTAGGCGATCTGAAATACTGGTCTTCGGGTCTGCAAATATGTCACAGTTATCAAAAAGAGAAAGATCTATTTCAGAGAAACTTGTCCACCTTAAAAAAAATGTCACAAAGATTTAAACGATATTTTAAGTTTCTGACGCTTAATTCCTTTAAAATTGAAAGACTAACTTCGCTCATAAATATGTATCAATGGCTGAAAAAAGAGGTGGAAGGCTCCATAACATACTTTATTAGAAGTAAATATCGTAAACGCTTTAATATTTTATTATTTTCTTAACTTTCGTAAGCCGTCAAAAACTTTTTTACACGCTCTGATACCTAGAATAAATTTATTTTGAACAAAAGGATTATTAAACCAAATTACATTTAATCCAAAAGCATTTGGTGGGCCTAAAATTCAGCAGAAAGTTCGTTAAATAAAAACAAATTATGTCTTGTTGCGAAGCGAGTTTAGCAGTTTTTACCTCCCTGAAAAGAGCGTAAATCCCCTGGATAAAATGAAAGAGTTACTGACAAAACGTATGGACAAAATTTGCCTGCTTTCCATAACGCAGAAGCGCTAAAACGGCAATATTCCACTTAATCCTTCCGTGGATTAGGACTTTTGCGGTTTAAATGCGAATAAAAAGAGTTTTTGTACGTGACTTTTTGGTGACGATCACTTGGCAGAGGCTATGTGACGTTTTAGTGTCTATCTTCTTGGCACCTATCGTTCTGACCCTTGATTTTTAGCGAAAAATAGTTGATCATAGCCTATCTAACACTTTTTTCTTTATCTGTCTTTTTGTGCTAGACATTTTGGATATTTGGAACCTACCTGTTTGACGCCTGACTTTTCAGCACCAAGCAACACAGCCTGACTGACATTTTAACACCTAACTTTCTGGTACCTGCCGTTTTTTGTCAGATATTTTCGCCCCCTATCGAGTTTACGTATAACGTTTTGTACCTAACATTTTGGCACCTACCGTTTTAAATCCTGAATTTTTGGCGTCTCCGTTTCCAGCACCTACGGCGAGATGAAAACAGCTTATTTAATGATTTAGCACCTAACTTTTGGCTCCTGTCATTTTGTGCCTGATATTTTGACACCTACCTTTTCAATGCCTGACTTTTTGGCAACAATATTTGTGACGACAAATCTTTTTCAGTAGCGAACTTGGAATTGCTTTGTGATGAATTGAGATTTGACGCTAAAAGGATATAATTCCTAAACCACATGCCCCACGGCGGCCACGTCAAAATCCAACCAAATTTGTCCTAAATAACGTATAAATTATATTTTACATTTTGGATATATGAAATGATAATTTTGTTGTTTTTTTTTTAATAATTGAGTTATAGATCTTGTAGTGATAATGTTTTTTGTCTTAAACAAGTAATTAAGAAAAGGAGTGCCAGAAATATATAGACTCACGTTACCTTTGTGGACCTACAAAAAGCATAGGTATGATACCATTCCAGGAGAAAAATTATGGACAGAGTTAGAGCAAACTGATATCAATCATACATACATAAAAGTGATAAAAAAACTATACAAAAGGTCTAAATCTAAAATTGGAAATCGGGGGGGATAATGTGTCTCTCCAAGTCTTGATACGTAAATTACACGACATAGGAATAAAACTTAACGACGGATTTACCATACACACTACAGTTTGCTGACAACCAAGTGAATGTAGTTAACGATAAAAAGACATGGAGTGTATGAGGAGAAAGTTAACGGAAGAATACCAAAAGTGGGGGTTAAGAGTAAACATGGACATGTATTGAAAACGAATCAAATAAGTTAGAACTAGACGATGGACAAACAATATCTCCATGCAATGAGTATGAATACCTGGGTGTCACATTTGATAAGACAGGAACAGACTGTAAAGAATTGGAAAAGAGAATAGTGAAAGCAAAATAGAGTATTGGATATCTTAAGAGTATTTTATGATAACATATATAAAACAAAGGTAAAATGTAAAGTGTCGAAATGGATACAATAAAAAGATAAATAAGAATATTTAGAATAAATCATATAAGAAATGAGACCATAAAAGAAAGAATGGGGATCGAGGGAAGCATAATTGATTACATCACTAAAAGATAACTACTGGTATGGTACAGCCATGTACAACGGATGAACGTCGAAAGATTACCAAAGCAGGTCCTAGAATGGCAACTCATAGAGCACAGAAAAAGCGGGTGTGGTAAACTGGAATGGCAACAGTGGATCCAAAGATCAATGAGTCAAAAAATCTGACAGAAGATGTTTGTCAGGATCGAAGGAGGTGCAGAATAGGCGCCGGATAACGTAGAAAAACGTTCTAAACCGACATAGTATTAGTATATGTGAGTTCCATATTCTAAATTAAAAAAGTTAAATTGTTTTTGTTTAAAATAAAGATAACCATCTTTTCATTTTACAGCAAAAATATCCTTTTATACGAGGCCGAGATGTACAGAATACTGCAACGTACAACGCAAAGTTTAAGGCAAACAAACAAAATTATATTACTCATAAAATGATGGTTTTATAAAAAGATTTCATAGAGGACTCTATTATGGAGCAGCGAACTTTTATAATTTAATTCCATGAATTTTCTATTTATTTAAAAATTAATAAGTTAGGTTCTTTTGTAGTATACGTTTATAAAGTAATAACAACATTTTAGAAATAAAATTTTGTACTTCCATTGTCTTTATTTATTTTAAACACGAGTTTTTTGTTAGTAAGTATCTTTAACCATTTTCAAGTGTAAACTAAACAAACCAGTCTACAGACTACTATTTTTACTACTTGGTGTGCAGTCAGGTGTGACGACCCGCCCCCTTTTTCAATAATACGACGCTTGTTTTCCTTAAGGAGTGTTTTCCATGTTTTGTATATCCGTGCTTGGTTTACTAAAAACTTCTATATTCTGCATTATGAAGGCAGCTTCAATAAACTCTCTTTTTCACCAATGAGACTTCTTATGCAAAACTTTAGGTTCCGACCATTGAATCCTGTGGCCATTCGACCAGGCATGATCCGCTAAACCGGATTTTTCAATATCCCTTAATTGCGTACTTTTTATATGTTGATTTACTCTAACACAAAGAGGGCGTTTCGTTTTACCTACATATGATTTACCACACTCACACGGGATTTAGTAAATACATTTCTTATTATTTGAGGGATTTTCTGGTTTTGTTTTAGTTACAAAGTTTCTTATTGTATTTTCCGATGGATGGCTATTCGTCTTATGTTTTCTGAAATCCCTTAAACGAATGGAATGCTAATATCAACCAACTGATTATTATTATGTTGAGAATTTGCTATATTTGTTTTTTTTTTTTAATTTTAGAGATCGATGAGTTTATTAATATCTCGGAATATACCACTGGCGAAAGAGACGAACACGTTTATTTGGAAGTCCATCATTTTGCGCGTAAAACTTATCTTTCACTTGAAAGTATAAAATTTTATTTCTACTCAATCATTGTCTATTAGTTTTAAACAACAACAATTTATTTAGAGACGTTAGTGCCTTAATGACATTTGACAATTGACAAATGACAGTTTACAACTAACAATTGATTTTATTTTAAATATAACTGTCAATTATCAGCTATAATGTTATATTCAAGCATATGTCAAGTAAAACTTATAGTTTTAACTGTATTGTATGAATGGGTTTTTCAGTGCAAAAATGCTAGATTTTAATTAAACTTTAAAATTGATTTAAGCTTGTTTTCAAAAACTAGTGCATGTGTGTGTCTTTAAACAGCTTAACGAGCAGAAAACTAATTTAGACCGTTGTAACATTTATATCTATAAATCTACTTGCTAAATTCAGAAAACATTTAAAATATAAAAAGCTGGACGATTGCTTTGTTCTCAATCCAGTTTCTATTGAAACTATAGGTCCTAGTAGTGATGAAACTAAGAGCTATAATTGCTACCGTCCAAGAGGAACACGGCTAGATAATTTTTTTATATATCCATGGTGTAGCAGGTGGCTAAGTATATTTTTATGGGTGTTTTATGACTGATGATATTTTTTCTATATGTAATAATAATATTGTTATTATACCTACTTAATAACAAATATATGTAATTAAAAAAATGTTTAAAGAGTTTCCTTCAATTTACTATTTTAAAATAAGGAATTCAATTTAAAAACATCCTGTATAAACTAGTTAAGCCTGTGACAATGAGGATGGCTAATTTATCTTGGAAAGAAAATTTGTTTCGTCGTTTGGCTTATGTAATCTGATTGCTCCATCTTGGCTAAAACTGTTATTATCTTCAACCCTCGATTAACCGTTATGAGTGCCTTTCTTTCCTCTTGATTTTCTTTCTTAAGCCCAGATTCGATTAACAAAACAGCGAGCGGTCCTTTCCCAAAGATGTGCACTTTTTTCTGTTCCTGCTAATTTTACACCCCAACGAATCGCGAGCAGTCGTTAACAAGGCCCTAAAGGGCCATTTTTCTGGAACATGACAATTTTTATTAAATATGACAATAGTAAAATTTCATGGTGTACTAAGTACCAAGAAAAAATAGATTATAAGTGACCAATATTTTGGGCGGCAGGCAGGGGGCAGGGGGGCAGTAGTACAAGGAAAATAATTTGCCAATAATTTGTTTAATAGGCAGGAGTAATAAACTGTGCATAATTTTTATCTACGGAAGATAAATACCCCAATACACTCCCACACCTTTGGCTTGAAGCAGTGTAAAATAACCAAACAACACGGCATTCCAGAGGTGGTTCTAACAGATAACGTCCTGAGTTTACTAACTGCAGCCAGAAGATAGCCCGTTAAAAACTAATAATACGTTTAAGGACATTATACATCCCCAAGTTATCAAAGACCTAAGTTCTTTCCTTGATGAATTCGTGTAGTAAATTATTTATTAAGTGTCCAGGTATTTCTTTTGCCGAGGGTATAACTGCGCCGTGTCCTTTTCGGTTGAAACAAGAAAGCGTCCCTAAAAATTTAAATATTTAAGTACTCGGTTACATTAAACATTAGACCCATTAGTGCAGGAGCAAAAAAATCAAACTGATTTATACTACTTACCTATACTGGAAAACAACTTAAGGTTCGTTTAAAAAAAATCAATTTTTTAAAGCAAAGTTTTATTTTTTTATTTGGTTTTAAAGGGACTAAAAATATCCATATAAGAAAAAGAAAATTAAGAATGATCAAAAATTTCTTACCGAACTTTAGAATCGGTAATCATCGAAGCATTGCTAAATCGGTGGAATTAGAATCCGATGGATTTAAATTGACGTCATATTTAAGCTTTGGGCTTAACGGTAAACTTTTCTTTAATTTAATATAAAAGTTGTCAACATTTCATATTTTTATGTGATACGTTATCTTTGGAGAACCGGAAATAAAATACCTGAATACTTAATAAATGTCACATAAAATAATAAAAATACTAACCTGTATGCTGTTCGGCAAGAGGCAAGTTGTGTATTCGGATATATCGGGAATAAAACTGGACACAGTCGATTTGGTGCAAAGCCCTTTTGAGTTGGTTGATTTCCCGTATTGGGCTATCTGGACGGAGATACTTGTGCCTGTCGGGCAACTTAAGGTCACTATGTCGTTGTCGCAACCCGCTCTTTGATATGTCTTCAGTGTGCCTGACAGCAAAGCTAAAACAAACATAAGTCGTTAATTATTAAACAGTTTTAACTTTGTCAATTACTGAAACAACAAATTAAGACAAAAACCAATTTGTTTTTGGTTGAAGCAATTGAGTCTAAATAGTTGCGCAAACATCGTAATGGGTTCGTTGCTCTGGGTACCTAGGCCAAAATCTAGGTTAACGCTGACCCTGCAGAAATCGAAGTAATTTCAAGGCTTGCGATAATTATTGACCAAAAGAACGGTTTCATGGTAGATTTTTGGCAGAGCTTTAGAGTTAGCTGTAATGCAAAAGGACGGATGTGGAAGCTAAACGGTCAAGGAACTGTGGCTTTTCGGGGGTCGGGTCATTCGGTTTTGGGGGTTTGGAAACTTAAGATCTCATGTGGCCTCGGCCAGGGAATACGCAGGCCTACCAAAGAGTGATTTGTAAGTTAACAAACCAGGCCGAGTCAACGGGACGTAAAAGTGTGTATTTTCTACAAAAAGCAGAATGCAGTGCAGTGCCGGTCGAACGAACAAAGTAAATTTACTTACTTTACTTACTGGAATTTTCGACTTGTGTAGGTCAGAACCAAATTAATTATTATAGTAATTCTTAACTTAAACCAATATCCTGCTTTCTCTACAGAGTGTTTCTAGTCCCTGGATCTTTTACCTCAGAGGAACGATCCCGAAGGACTCGGAAACCGCCGCGGCTTGCAGGTGTTGAAAGTGGTCAGGAGGGTAACAAATAAGCTAGTAAGGTCTTAGAAGGCGAATTAATGTCCTAAAGGCTGGTAAAGCTACACAGCGTGACATGGTGGAGGCGACGGGGAATTAGTGCCCTGAAAGCTTGTGAGGCCGGACAGCATGACATTATCACACTTTGGCACAATTTTAAATTATATTAGCATAACGTCTAATAGTCTAGGCAAGATTTTAGAAAATCGACTTTCTAGAATCTTTTTGTATTACGTGTGGGCAAATAGTCAATTCCCAATAATTCCACCCACTGAAAGAGAGCTATAGGCTTTTAATAAATATAAAATATTTTAAATTAAGATAACGCTTGTTTTAAGTCGAGAAAAATATTGTTTTGATTTGTGAAAATAATTTTGTAATTTGTAAAAACTCTTATTTTTTTTCTTAAATCCAGAAAATATAGGTTTCTGTATATATCGTTTCTCGATTTGATTGAAATATTTTATGCTCCCCGATAAAGAAAATGAGTATTTCTTCAATATAGCTTATTATTTTTTAGTTTAAGTAATCCTTTGATTAATCTCAAGACTGACTTTTTTAAGTACTGTTATGCCCGCAGTAAGAAAAACGATAACTGCAATGGACTGTATATATTTTAATTAATGAAAGCGCGAACAAACATAAATATATTGATATGAAAATTACGAAATAATTAAAAGGTCCATATGTTAGCTCGCGGTTAGAAAAACGATAACTGCAATGGACTGTAAATATTTTAATTAAATGAAGCGCGAACAAACATAAATATATTAAATTACGAAATAATCAATCGTCCATAGGTTAATTGTTGTGCCACACAACGGCAATCAGAAACAAAGGCACTCACCAGTTTGCAGCCAATTTATCCCCTTCCAAGGGGCCCCTTTTGGATCTAATGATGTCACCACGTAGCTGAAGGGCTGAAGTTTCTAGTTCTATGCTTCAGTACACCAAAATCGAGCACTTTGAGATGTAGAAATTTGAAATAGTTGGAGAACGAAATTAACACGCCATTTCTCGAGACGATTGACAAAGGATCTCTCAGGTTGTTGGTGCGCATGTCAAAATGCGCGAAATGCACTCTGCCCTTCATACAATTGTGTGGTTTTAAAAATATATAAACAACCGCGAAATTTAGCGGGAGCTAACATAACTGCCCTCCAAAACACACAATTTTAGAATCTCAACCGGACAGATATAGATATAAGAAAAATGATCGACCGATAAATATAAATGAATGAAAACAGATAAGTATCGTGAGTTTATGTAGAGATAACAAAATCCCGAAAAAGGCAAAACAAACAAACAAAAAATTCAAAAAAAATAAAAATAAAGAAAAACCTATTGTAATACCCGGTAATAGGTAGAAAAATTAAATTTACTTTTAATTTGGCAAGAGGCGCAGTTTTACAACTGGCCGCTTATAAACACCGGTAACTGTTTGTACCGTCGCAACACGCACCTGACCGTCCCCGCCGGGATGCAGTTCGATGACCCGACCGACCGGCCATTTCAAAGGTGATTGAATGTGATCACTTGTTATGATAACCAAATCATTTAATTTGATATTTGGGGACGAATCAGCCCACTTGTATCGCTGTTGTAGCGTATGCAAATACTCTATAGAATACCGTTTCCAAAAATCATTATGTAGTTTTTGGATTAGTTGCCATCTCGAAAGCCGATTTAGGGGAACCTCGGACAAATCTGACTCCAGAATTTCTGAATTAAGGGGTTCAAGTGTCAAAAAATGCCCAGGGGTAAGAGGTTGAAGATCGTGTGGGTCTGAAGAGGCAAGAGATAAAGGGCGACCATTAAGTACGGCTTCTATGCGACAGGTAAGCCATGATAGACAACTTCTGGTCGCCGACAACTCGAACAAAGTGGGTTTTAAAACTTTTGACGCCAGCTTCTGCCAGGCCATTGAAATGTGGACTGAGAGGAGGTCCCAGATGCCAACGAATAGAAAGTCTGGTGTCAGCACTTCTTGCGTATTCAAGTAATTGGTTACGAAACCCTATAAAATTACTGCCTTGATCTGACCAGCATTGCGTCACGCTTCCACGTCTGGAAATGAATCGATGGAATGCACCTACGAACCCTTCGGTGGACAGTTCCATGGTTAATTCCAAATGCACGCAATGTGTGGCCGTACAGACAAACACACAGACATACGATTTGAAAGCTTTACAACCACGGTAACGATGAGGAATCACCAAGAAAGGTCCACAAAAGTCGATAGCTACACTCGAAAAAGGTTTAAGTTGATTGATTCGATGAGCGGGAAGTGAACTCATTATGGGCGGTCTATAGGGTTTAGGGTTGATTCTAAAACATTGCAAGCACTTGGATATGGTTCTTTGAATTGCCCGTCTGGCAGATAATATCCAAAATTGCTGTAAAAGCAGATTATGTAATGTTTAAAACCCAGGATGAAGGTATTGTCGATGAGCCGACTCGATAAGAAGAGTAGTTAAACGATGGTTACTCGAAAGTAAGGCGGGGTGTTTTGCAGAATAAGACAAAAGGTCAGATTTTTGTAATCTGCCACCGACTCTAATGATACTATTTTCATCAAGAAAAGGTGAAAGTCCTCGAAAAGGTTTCGGTATTGGTTTATCCTTAGATAACGCGGAAAAAAGCTCAGAAAAACAAGAACCTTGAACGCGTTTGATAAGAAGGTATAACGCACTTTGCATCTCACCGGTGGTAGGAAAAACAATATTCTCAAAAATAACTTTTTGGTCCGGCGGCTTAGTGGGTTTTTGATAGTAAAGGTTTTGAAAAAGGTTAACTATTCGAAGGACATAACAAATGATACGTTGAATTTTTGATATAGATGGATATTTGATAAGAAGCTGATCCAAGAAGTTAACATCAATTATCGCATTGCAACAGACCTTTGGCTTTTCCTCCAGATTAATATCTCCGAAATCAATCGGCATTTTTGATTTATGAAAATCGGGCCATTCGTTTTCGGGAGACCACAAAAACGACGGCGCGTTCCACCACATGTCATGTGACATGAGCTGTGAAGGGGTGGCCCCTCGTGACGCAATATCGGCTGCATTTAAAGCAGAAATAATGTAGCGCCACGAGTTTGAGGGAATGATTTCTTGGATTCTACTGACTCGATTTCCAACAAAGGTTTGCCAGCGATTAGGAGGGGATGAAAGCCAGTGCAATACGACTTGCGAATCGCAGAAAGTAAAGATATTTGTAAAAGTTATTTTTCCTTCATAGCTAGATAAAACGAAGTCAATTAATTCGCTTAAAAGAAATGCGCCTAGGAGTTCCAGCCTAGCCAAAGTTTGTGACTTTATAGGCGCGACCCTAGATTTTGCAGATATGAGAGAAACAGATATATTATTTTCCTCTTCTACACGAAAATATACGACGCCTGCGTAGCCTCGAATTAAAGCGTCACAGAAGCCGATGATTTGACAGGTATTGGTTTTTGACAGTTTGATTTGTCGAGGTAATTGAAAATTGGAAAGAAGCGGGAATTCAGAACGAAGTTTGTTCCAAGAGTCGATGATAGAAGAATCTGGTTCTTCGTCCCAGCCTATTTTTGATATCCACAACTGTTGCAAAATAAATTTTGCTTGTAGCAACAAGGGATAAAGAAAACCTAAGGGATCGAATATTGTTCCTATGATAGATAAAATAGCACGTTTGTCCTTCATTCGGCATTGATAAGATAAAATGTCGTTTTTTGGATGCCATTGAAGTCCTAAAACTTTGATAAAGTGGGGTTCCTCCTTGTCAAAAGAGAGAGGCATTTGACGATCGGATTCTGGCAATGTTGCCAATAACTCGGGACAATTGCTTGCCCATTTTTTAAGTTCAAATCCTCCCGACTTCAACAAATCATTGAGTTCTGTTTGAAGGGAAAGAGCTTCAGAAAGCGAAGGGCTAGTTCCCAAGATATCGTCGATATAGATTGACGTTTTTAGAACAGTACTAGCCATAGGAAAACGTTCCTTTTCTCTCTCTGCCAGCTCATTTAAGGTACACATGGCTAGAAAAGGTGAGCATGTCATGCCAAAAGTGACAGTAGAAAGTTCCCACACTGAAAGTGGGTCATGTGGAGAAAACCTCCACAATATCCTTTGATAAGGACGGTGATAAGGATTGATAAGGACTTGACGGAACATCTGTTTGATGTCAGCAATGTAGGCAATAGGATTAAGACAAAACGTAAGGAGTAAAGAAGCAATATCTTTTTGAAGTTTCGGTCCCGATAACAACGTCTCATTGAGACTAATATTTTTTGGGGTGACTGCCGAACAATCCCAGACTACCCTTAATTTTGTACTTAAGCTTTCCGGCTTTAATACGCAATGATGTGCTAAAAAACATGTTACGTCGACTTTTGGTTGACTAGATAAAACTAGACTCATATGATTAGAATCGATATAGTCTTGCATGAAACTTGAATAGGCAGTGTACAGATCAGGCTTTTGATTAATCTATTTTCTAGAAGTAAAAATCTACGATAAGCTTGCGGATAAGTATTTCCTAGGTCAGGGTTTATTTTATCTTTAAACGGAAGATCTACCATAAATCTACCGCTCGGTTGCTGTACTACACTCGCAGTAAAGATTGATTCTGCTTGCTTTTCTGCCTTTGATAAGATTTGTTTTTTAGGCAAATGTTCGATTTCCAAAACCTAGGGAGAATGACCTCTAAAAGAGGTGAATGACTCGTTAAAAAACAACTGGTTCGTTCCGTAAGAATACCTACTTCGTCAACCTTTCCCATGACGACCCAACCAAAGATAGTTTCAAGGGCTGAAGTTTGCCCTATTTGAAATAGTTGGAGAACGAAATTAACACGCCATTTCTCGAGACGATTGACAAAGGATCTCTCAGGTTTTTGGTGCGCATGTCCAAATGCGCGAAATGCACTCTGCCCTTCATACAATTGTGTGCTTTTAAAAATATATAAACAACCGCGAAATTTAGCGGGAGCTAACACCATTGGTTAATTGTGGGTACCACACAAGGGAAATCAGAGACAAAGCACTCACCAGTTTGCAGCCAATTTCTCCACTTCCAAGGGGCCCCTATCTGGATCTAATGATGTCACCACGTAGCTGAAGGGCTGAAGTTTCTAGTTCTATGCTTCAGTACACCAAAATCGAGCACTTTCAGGTGTAGAAATTTGAAATAGTTGGAGAAAGTAAATTAACAAGAAAAACCTATTGTAATACCCGGTAATAGGTAGAAAAATTAAATTTACTTTTAATTTGGCAAGAGGCGCAGTTTTACAACTGGCCGCTTATAAACACCGGTAACTGTTTGTACCGTCGCAACACGCACCTGACCGTCCCCGCCGGGATGCAGTTCGATGACCCGACCGACCGGCCATTTCAAAGGTGATTGAATGTGATCACTTGTTATGATAACCAAATCATTTAATTTGATATTTGGGGACGAATCAGCCCACTTGTATCGCTGTTGTAGCGTATGCAAATACTCTATAGAATACCGTTTCCAAAAATCATTATGTAGTTTTTGGATTAGTTGCCATCTCGAAAGCCGATTTAGGGGAACCTCGGACAAATCTGACTCCAGAATTTCTGAATTAAGGGGTTCAAGTGTCAAAAAATGCCCAGGGGTAAGAGGTTGAAGATCGTGTGGGTCTGAAGAGGCAAGAGATAAAGGGCGACCATTAAGTACGGCTTCTATGCGACAGGTAAGCCATGATAGACAACTTCTGGTCGCCGACAACTCGAACAAAGTGGGTTTTAAAACTTTTGACGCCAGCTTCTGCCAGGCCATTGAAATGTGGACTGAGAGGAGGTCCCAGATGCCAACGAATAGAAAGTCTGGTGTCAGCACTTCTTGCGTATTCAAGTAATTGGTTACGAAACCCTATAAAATTACTGCCTTGATCTGACCAGCATTGCGTCACGCTTCCACGTCTGGAAATGAATCGATGGAATGCACCTACGAACCCTTCGGTGGACAGTTCCATGGTTAATTCCAAATGCACGCAATGTGTGGCCGTACAGACAAACACACAGACATACGATTTGAAAGCTTTACAACCACGGTAACGATGAGGAATCACCAAGAAAGGTCCACAAAAGTCGATAGCTACACTCGAAAAAGGTTTAAGTTGATTGATTCGATGAGCGGGAAGTGAACTCATTATGGGCGGTCTATAGGGTTTAGGGTTGATTCTAAAACATTGCAAGCACTTGGATATGGTTCTTTGAATTGCCCGTCTGGCAGATAATATCCAAAATTGCTGTAAAAGCAGATTATGTAATGTTTAAAACCCAGGATGAAGGTATTGTCGATGAGCCGACTCGATAAGAAGAGTAGTTAAACGATGGTTACTCGAAAGTAAGGCGGGGTGTTTTGCAGAATAAGACAAAAGGTCAGATTTTTGTAATCTGCCACCGACTCTAATGATACTATTTTCATCAAGAAAAGGTGAAAGTCCTCGAAAAGGTTTCGGTATTGGTTTATCCTTAGATAACGCGGAAAAAAGCTCAGAAAAACAAGAACCTTGAACGCGTTTGATAAGAAGGTATAACGCACTTTGCATCTCACCGGTGGTAGGAAAAACAATATTCTCAAAAATAACTTTTTGGTCCGGCGGCTTAGTGGGTTTTTGATAGTAAAGGTTTTGAAAAAGGTTAACTATTCGAAGGACATAACAAATGATACGTTGAATTTTTGATATAGATGGATATTTGATAAGAAGCTGATCCAAGAAGTTAACATCAATTATCGCATTGCAACAGACCTTTGGCTTTTCCTCCAGATTAATATCTCCGAAATCAATCGGCATTTTTGATTTATGAAAATCGGGCCATTCGTTTTCGGGAGACCACAAAAACGACGGCGCGTTCCACCACATGTCATGTGACATGAGCTGTGAAGGGGTGGCCCCTCGTGACGCAATATCGGCTGCATTTAAAGCAGAAATAATGTAGCGCCACGAGTTTGAGGGAATGATTTCTTGGATTCTACTGACTCGATTTCCAACAAAGGTTTGCCAGCGATTAGGAGGGGATGAAAGCCAGTGCAATACGACTTGCGAATCGCAGAAAGTAAAGATATTTGTAAAAGTTATTTTTCCTTCATAGCTAGATAAAACGAAGTCAATTAATTCGCTTAAAAGAAATGCGCCTAGGAGTTCCAGCCTAGCCAAAGTTTGTGACTTTATAGGCGCGACCCTAGATTTTGCAGATATGAGAGAAACAGATATATTATTTTCCTCTTCTACACGAAAATATACGACGCCTGCGTAGCCTCGAATTAAAGCGTCACAGAAGCCGATGATTTGACAGGTATTGGTTTTTGACAGTTTGATTTGTCGAGGTAATTGAAAATTGGAAAGAAGCGGGAATTCAGAACGAAGTTTGTTCCAAGAGTCGATGATAGAAGAATCTGGTTCTTCGTCCCAGCCTATTTTTGATATCCACAACTGTTGCAAAATAAATTTTGCTTGTAGCAACAAGGGATAAAGAAAACCTAAGGGATCGAATATTGTTCCTATGATAGATAAAATAGCACGTTTGTCCTTCATTCGGCATTGATAAGATAAAATGTCGTTTTTTGGATGCCATTGAAGTCCTAAAACTTTGATAAAGTGGGGTTCCTCCTTGTCAAAAGAGAGAGGCATTTGACGATCGGATTCTGGCAATGTTGCCAATAACTCGGGACAATTGCTTGCCCATTTTTTAAGTTCAAATCCTCCCGACTTCAACAAATCATTGAGTTCTGTTTGAAGGGAAAGAGCTTCAGAAAGCGAAGGGCTAGTTCCCAAGATATCGTCGATATAGATTGACGTTTTTAGAACAGTACTAGCCATAGGAAAACGTTCCTTTTCTCTCTCTGCCAGCTCATTTAAGGTACACATGGCTAGAAAAGGTGAGCATGTCATGCCAAAAGTGACAGTAGAAAGTTCCCACACTGAAAGTGGGTCATGTGGAGAAAACCTCCACAATATCCTTTGATAAGGACGGTGATAAGGATTGATAAGGACTTGACGGAACATCTGTTTGATGTCAGCAATGTAGGCAATAGGATTAAGACAAAACGTAAGGAGTAAAGAAGCAATATCTTTTTGAAGTTTCGGTCCCGATAACAACGTCTCATTGAGACTAATATTTTTTGGGGTGACTGCCGAACAATCCCAGACTACCCTTAATTTTGTACTTAAGCTTTCCGGCTTTAATACGCAATGATGTGCTAAAAAACATGTTACGTCGACTTTTGGTTGACTAGATAAAACTAGACTCATATGATTAGAATCGATATAGTCTTGCATGAAACTTGAATAGGCAGTGTACAGATCAGGCTTTTGATTAATCTATTTTCTAGAAGTAAAAATCTACGATAAGCTTGCGGATAAGTATTTCCTAGGTCAGGGTTTATTTTATCTTTAAACGGAAGATCTACCATAAATCTACCGCTCGGTTGCTGTACTACACTCGCAGTAAAGATTGATTCTGCTTGCTTTTCTGCCTTTGATAAGATTTGTTTTTTAGGCAAATGTTCGATTTCCAAAACCTAGGGAGAATGACCTCTAAAAGAGGTGAATGACTCGTTAAAAAACAACTGGTTCGTTCCGTAAGAATACCTACTTCGTCAACCTTTCCCATGACGACCCAACCAAAGATAGTTTCAAGGGCTGAAGTTTGCCCTATTTGAAATAGTTGGAGAACGAAATTAACACGCCATTTCTCGAGACGATTGACAAAGGATCTCTCAGGTTTTTGGTGCGCATGTCCAAATGCGCGAAATGCACTCTGCCCTTCATACAATTGTGTGCTTTTAAAAATATATAAACAACCGCGAAATTTAGCGGGAGCTAACACCATTGGTTAATTGTGGGTACCACACAAGGGAAATCAGAGACAAAGCACTCACCAGTTTGCAGCCAATTTCTCCACTTCCAAGGGGCCCCTATCTGGATCTAATGATGTCACCACGTAGCTGAAGGGCTGAAGTTTCTAGTTCTATGCTTCAGTACACCAAAATCGAGCACTTTCAGGTGTAGAAATTTGAAATAGTTGGAGAAAGTAAATTAACAAGAAAAACCTATTGTAATACCCGGTAATAGGTAGAAAAATTAAATTTACTTTTAATTTGGCAAGAGGCGCAGTTTTACAACTGGCCGCTTATAAACACCGGTAACTGTTTGTACCGTCGCAACACGCACCTGACCGTCCCCGCCGGGATGCAGTTCGATGACCCGACCGACCGGCCATTTCAAAGGTGATTGAATGTGATCACTTGTTATGATAACCAAATCATTTAATTTGATATTTGGGGACGAATCAGCCCACTTGTATCGCTGTTGTAGCGTATGCAAATACTCTATAGAATACCGTTTCCAAAAATCATTATGTAGTTTTTGGATTAGTTGCCATCTCGAAAGCCGATTTAGGGGAACCTCGGACAAATCTGACTCCAGAATTTCTGAATTAAGGGGTTCAAGTGTCAAAAAATGCCCAGGGGTAAGAGGTTGAAGATCGTGTGGGTCTGAAGAGGCAAGAGATAAAGGGCGACCATTAAGTACGGCTTCTATGCGACAGGTAAGCCATGATAGACAACTTCTGGTCGCCGACAACTCGAACAAAGTGGGTTTTAAAACTTTTGACGCCAGCTTCTGCCAGGCCATTGAAATGTGGACTGAGAGGAGGTCCCAGATGCCAACGAATAGAAAGTCTGGTGTCAGCACTTCTTGCGTATTCAAGTAATTGGTTACGAAACCCTATAAAATTACTGCCTTGATCTGACCAGCATTGCGTCACGCTTCCACGTCTGGAAATGAATCGATGGAATGCACCTACGAACCCTTCGGTGGACAGTTCCATGGTTAATTCCAAATGCACGCAATGTGTGGCCGTACAGACAAACACACAGACATACGATTTGAAAGCTTTACAACCACGGTAACGATGAGGAATCACCAAGAAAGGTCCACAAAAGTCGATAGCTACACTCGAAAAAGGTTTAAGTTGATTGATTCGATGAGCGGGAAGTGAACTCATTATGGGCGGTCTATAGGGTTTAGGGTTGATTCTAAAACATTGCAAGCACTTGGATATGGTTCTTTGAATTGCCCGTCTGGCAGATAATATCCAAAATTGCTGTAAAAGCAGATTATGTAATGTTTAAAACCCAGGATGAAGGTATTGTCGATGAGCCGACTCGATAAGAAGAGTAGTTAAACGATGGTTACTCGAAAGTAAGGCGGGGTGTTTTGCAGAATAAGACAAAAGGTCAGATTTTTGTAATCTGCCACCGACTCTAATGATACTATTTTCATCAAGAAAAGGTGAAAGTCCTCGAAAAGGTTTCGGTATTGGTTTATCCTTAGATAACGCGGAAAAAAGCTCAGAAAAACAAGAACCTTGAACGCGTTTGATAAGAAGGTATAACGCACTTTGCATCTCACCGGTGGTAGGAAAAACAATATTCTCAAAAATAACTTTTTGGTCCGGCGGCTTAGTGGGTTTTTGATAGTAAAGGTTTTGAAAAAGGTTAACTATTCGAAGGACATAACAAATGATACGTTGAATTTTTGATATAGATGGATATTTGATAAGAAGCTGATCCAAGAAGTTAACATCAATTATCGCATTGCAACAGACCTTTGGCTTTTCCTCCAGATTAATATCTCCGAAATCAATCGGCATTTTTGATTTATGAAAATCGGGCCATTCGTTTTCGGGAGACCACAAAAACGACGGCGCGTTCCACCACATGTCATGTGACATGAGCTGTGAAGGGGTGGCCCCTCGTGACGCAATATCGGCTGCATTTAAAGCAGAAATAATGTAGCGCCACGAGTTTGAGGGAATGATTTCTTGGATTCTACTGACTCGATTTCCAACAAAGGTTTGCCAGCGATTAGGAGGGGATGAAAGCCAGTGCAATACGACTTGCGAATCGCAGAAAGTAAAGATATTTGTAAAAGTTATTTTTCCTTCATAGCTAGATAAAACGAAGTCAATTAATTCGCTTAAAAGAAATGCGCCTAGGAGTTCCAGCCTAGCCAAAGTTTGTGACTTTATAGGCGCGACCCTAGATTTTGCAGATATGAGAGAAACAGATATATTATTTTCCTCTTCTACACGAAAATATACGACGCCTGCGTAGCCTCGAATTAAAGCGTCACAGAAGCCGATGATTTGACAGGTATTGGTTTTTGACAGTTTGATTTGTCGAGGTAATTGAAAATTGGAAAGAAGCGGGAATTCAGAACGAAGTTTGTTCCAAGAGTCGATGATAGAAGAATCTGGTTCTTCGTCCCAGCCTATTTTTGATATCCACAACTGTTGCAAAATAAATTTTGCTTGTAGCAACAAGGGATAAAGAAAACCTAAGGGATCGAATATTGTTCCTATGATAGATAAAATAGCACGTTTGTCCTTCATTCGGCATTGATAAGATAAAATGTCGTTTTTTGGATGCCATTGAAGTCCTAAAACTTTGATAAAGTGGGGTTCCTCCTTGTCAAAAGAGAGAGGCATTTGACGATCGGATTCTGGCAATGTTGCCAATAACTCGGGACAATTGCTTGCCCATTTTTTAAGTTCAAATCCTCCCGACTTCAACAAATCATTGAGTTCTGTTTGAAGGGAAAGAGCTTCAGAAAGCGAAGGGCTAGTTCCCAAGATATCGTCGATATAGATTGACGTTTTTAGAACAGTACTAGCCATAGGAAAACGTTCCTTTTCTCTCTCTGCCAGCTCATTTAAGGTACACATGGCTAGAAAAGGTGAGCATGTCATGCCAAAAGTGACAGTAGAAAGTTCCCACACTGAAAGTGGGTCATGTGGAGAAAACCTCCACAATATCCTTTGATAAGGACGGTGATAAGGATTGATAAGGACTTGACGGAACATCTGTTTGATGTCAGCAATGTAGGCAATAGGATTAAGACAAAACGTAAGGAGTAAAGAAGCAATATCTTTTTGAAGTTTCGGTCCCGATAACAACGTCTCATTGAGACTAATATTTTTTGGGGTGACTGCCGAACAATCCCAGACTACCCTTAATTTTGTACTTAAGCTTTCCGGCTTTAATACGCAATGATGTGCTAAAAAACATGTTACGTCGACTTTTGGTTGACTAGATAAAACTAGACTCATATGATTAGAATCGATATAGTCTTGCATGAAACTTGAATAGGCAGTGTACAGATCAGGCTTTTGATTAATCTATTTTCTAGAAGTAAAAATCTACGATAAGCTTGCGGATAAGTATTTCCTAGGTCAGGGTTTATTTTATCTTTAAACGGAAGATCTACCATAAATCTACCGCTCGGTTGCTGTACTACACTCGCAGTAAAGATTGATTCTGCTTGCTTTTCTGCCTTTGATAAGATTTGTTTTTTAGGCAAATGTTCGATTTCCAAAACCTAGGGAGAATGACCTCTAAAAGAGGTGAATGACTCGTTAAAAAACAACTGGTTCGTTCCGTAAGAATACCTACTTCGTCAACCTTTCCCATGACGACCCAACCAAAGATAGTTTCAAGGGCTGAAGTTTGCCCTATTTGTCCAAGAACCCTGCCCTCCTTGAAGATCTGTGCGAATAGCTCGCAACCAATAACTAGGTCCAAATAAGATGGGTTGGCAAGTTTAAGGTTTTCCAAGTGTTTCCACTGATTATCGTTCAAAGTGAATGTAGGCATATTGGAACATAGTTGTGGAACAACAATTGCTTCGAAATTAAGTAAAGGAGTGACTTGTCCTTGTGGCTTAATGTGACATTGAACGAGCCCTTTGGAGGTAAAAGAAGACATCTGATTTAATCCGAATATTTCAGTGGTGTAACTTCGCCTAGGAAGATTAAGACGCTGAATACACTTTTCACTGATGAATCCTGTCTGTGATCCAGAATCAAGCAATGCCCTTACAGGTTGAAAATTTCCGCAACCGTCCATAACATCTATTATGGCGGTGCATAAAAGAAAGGTACCTGAAGGTCCTGAGGTATTTAATGACACATGAAGATTATTGACAGGTGGTGTGTGAATGACAGGACTAGTATCTTGGCTTCCAGACTCTTGATTAGTTTCTAAGATATGAGTTAAAGTGTGGTGCCTTTTACTATTGCAAGTCCTGCATGAATATTTGGATTTGCACGTATCTACCCCATGCAAGGGATGAAAACACGCTCGACATAATTTTTTCTGCTTGACGAAAGATAGGCGATCGATAGGTGAGAGATCAAGAAATGTTTGACATTTCGAAAGCACGTGACCTTGATTACACCGGAAACATTTTATTCCCGTACTTGAATTAGTTGAGGTGCCAGCCAGTCCTATAAAAGGCGAATTGGATGATTTATAGGTAGGCTTTTGCCCAAACTGATTTTTCATAGAATTTGAATTTTGATAGTTAGGCTTTTGCCCAAACTGATTTTGCATAGAATTTGATTTTTGATAGGTAGGCACCTTTTTGGGTGCTGTTGATTGAGGAAGTGATTCCAAAACTTTTCATCTTTTTTCTAGAAATTGAAAAAGTGACTGAAAAGTGGGAATTTCGGTATTAGTATTGGCGTGACTCATTTCGAAATTTGAACGCGTCGGAATATCCAATTTTTCTAACAAAATGAAAAAAGTCCCAACTGTCAACGTCAAAGCTAAGTGATTTTAAAATTTCTAGGGATTCAGAAAATGTGTCAATTAAATTACGTAATTCTTTAGCTGACTCGTTTTTTAAGGTGGAGTTCATAATTGTGCTTAAAGCATCATTTGCGAGGTCTCGCTTGTTTTGATATCTATTGACTAATTTGTCGTAAGCAATTTTATAATTTTGATCAGATAAGCTAATCCCTGATATCAATTTTAAAGGCTCATCCTCGAGATATGAAAATAAATATTGAAGTTTTCGAACGTTACTTAGACTTTGATTTTGATCTATAATGTTATTAAAAAGATCGAAAAACCTTGGCCATAATTTTTTATCACCTCGAAATATGGGAATACCTAACTCTTTGAGTTTTGGAGTTTCGTTTTGTCGAACATATGATCCCGAAAAGGTTGGGGCCTCAACCGGAAATATTTTAGAGTAAACCCCCTTACACGCATAAAAATATTTACGAGCTTCTGAAAGGATCGCATCCTGCGTTTTAAACTCCTCGTCGTCTGCGTCGTCTATCAACATAATGACGTCATTATGTGCCAGCATGCATTTATCGAAGGTTTCATCCAAATCGGAATACCTCACTTGAAACTCGTTTCTCGCTTTTTCATCCTTTGCCGCGGTCTGTGAAAACACATAACACTCGGTGATCGCAGATAAAAAACCCTTGCGTTTTTGCACGGCTTTTTTGACAGACATGATTTTACCTTTGAAATGACGAAATTGTCGGTAAATATACAATTAACGCTAAATTAATGCTTCTGAAATAGAAAAATGACGAATTGTCGAAAATATGCACTAATTTATCGCAATTGATGAAAATTATTTTAAATATCGAATTGATATGGAACACATCTAATCACAGAAATGTCGGTAAATATACAATTAACGCTAAATTAATGCTTCTGAAATAGAAAAATGACGAATTGTCGAAAATATGCACTAATTTATCGCAATTGATGAAAATTGTTTTAAATATCGAAATGATATGGAACACACCTAACACACTGAACGTTTGTTTTGTTTGTTTTGATTCCTTCTCGATTTTGTTTACTGAATGACCACGCGATACACACGTGCACTGCGTCGCTACCGTTGATCGAACGACTTTCTCTCGTTTCAATACACTTGGCAAAATTCAAGGCCGCCTTGTTTTCGGCGTGAAAATAATGGCCGATTAAAATAAATCAGCTTTAAAGAAACACTTATGTTAGCTCGCGGTTCGAAAAACGATAACTGCAATGGACTGTAAATATTTTAATTAAATGAAGCGCGAACAAACATAAATATATTGATATGAAATTACGAAATAATCAATCGTCCATAGGTTAATTGTTGTGCCACACAACGGCAATCAGAAACAAAGGCACTCACCAGTTTGCAGCCAATTTATCCACTTCCAAGGGGCCCCTTTTGAATCTAATGATGTCACCACGTAGCTGAATGGCTGAAGTTTCTATTTCTATGCTTCAGTACACCAAAATCGAGCACTTTGAGATGTAGAAATTTGAAATAGTTGGAGAACGAAATTAACACGCCATTTCTCGAGACGATTGACAAAGGATCTCTCAGGTTTTTGGTGCGCATGTCCAAATGCGCGAAATGCACTCTGCCCTTCATACAATTGTGTGCTTTTAAAAATATATAAACAACCGCGAAATTTAGCGGGAGCTAACACCATTGGTTAATTGTGGGTACCACACAAGGGAAATCAGAGACAAAGCACTCACCAGTTTGCAGCCAATTTCTCCACTTCCAAGGGGCCCCTATCTGGATCTAATGATGTCACCACGTAGCTGAAGGGCTGAAGTTTCTAGTTCTATGCTTCAGTACACCAAAATCGAGCACTTTCAGGTGTAGAAATTTGAAATAGTTGGAGAAAGTAAATTAACACGCCATTTCTCGAGGCGGTCGAAAAAGGATCTCACTGATTCTTGGTGCGCATGTCCAAAATGCGCGAATGCACTCTGTCCGTCATTCAATTGTGTGGTTTTAAAATTTACAAACACCGCGAAATTTAGCGGGAGCTAACAAGTATATAGTATAAAATGTTAAACCAAAGACAAGCTGAGTTGTCCGGGGCCATAGCGTCTTTCGTAGGCTTTTTGCTGAAGATTTTACAAAACCTGTTTTAATCGACTACTAATGATCTCACCAACCTGACCTGTTAACAGACACAAAATTGTTTCAGTCAAAAACTTGAAAAAGTAAGGTTAGGCTTTCAAAATATTTTTTCAATTCTGAACGGTTTAATCAAGAGTAGTGAAACTTGTCACGCACATTGACCCTCACGTACTTTATCTTTTACTGTCAAAAAAACATATTTATTTTCCCCTATGGGGGCGCAAGGGAGCAAAATGTGTTTTTAGATTATGCCTTATATTTTCTAAACTATTGCGCCTGCAGAAGTGGTGGAAAATTTTTTGCAATTTACAATAAAAAAAATAATCTGAAAATACATTTTGCCCCCTTGCGTCCCCTAGGAGTAAAATATAAAAAAATCTTGTCAGCCAGAAAATTAGCACGTGAAGGCCAATGTGCCTGCCAAGTTTTATTACTCTAGCGTAAACTTTTCAGAATTGAAACAATATTTTGACACCCTAACCTTACTTTTTAAATGAGAAAATTTTGGGCACGGTCCGTAAATAAACCGGTTGTCTGGTAACTCCCAGCCAATAAGAACTCGGAAGCCTATGACGCGGCAATATGCCTGCTTCATGATCAATAAAGAGAGACCTATACGTTATATTATGAGAGAAATAAAGACAGTTGCCGTAAAAATACCAAAATTTATTAAAAAATCAAATAATTTAAACATTTATGATAAAAATTCCAACAGTTTTATAAATATCAGATTCAGGACACGATTATAAATACTATTCCTAAGTTAATTCGACACACCTGTTCATATTAATTTAACTTTTTTCGCCGAACACTGCAATATTTATTTTTTTTTGTGGATAGGAGGTAATTAAAATGAGTTTTTTTTTGAGAAATTTTATCAAAAAAAATTAAAAGAAAGGAAATTGAAATGACTTTAAGTCAATGGCAGTAAGGGAACATTCATAAATAACATAACATAAGGATTTTTGATCCCCCCCTTCTTAACGCATTTCAAGAAAAATTATAATAAAAATACATTGACTGTAACGCTAATATTCCTTCTCTCCTACTTGAGCATTATATAGGGTGCTCCAAGTTGGGTGTCCACCATTGCTAACTTTTTTATTATTAAAGATAGAAAAAAGTTTAAATTGGCAAACTAGTAGAATTTTGGATGCTCTGTAAGATGCTCAAATAAAAAAATCAAGCATTGAGTTTTTGAGTTTTTTAAAAAAACAAAAATATAATTTTAAAAATTTCTACCAGTTTGCCAACTTAACTTTTTTTCTATTTTTAATAATAAAAAAGTTAGCAATATGGTGTACTTTTAACTTGGAACACGGTATTATTTTTACACCCAGTATATAATTTAAGAATGGTCCTCATCAGTTTTGTTTTTAAATCAAATTGCAAGTAACAAAAAACTAAACCTATCTAATTATAGAATAGTTACAAAATAATTTTCTTTAACTTTTTTACTGTTTTTCGACTCTCATCAGTCCCTGTATCATCAAGCTTTCGTTTCATTGTGGATTCATTTTGCTTTTTGGTATTTATAAATTTGATTCTTATACTTATTACAAATAAATTTACCAATTTATATGGAATATAAACTTTTTCAAATATAAATTTAGTGGACCGCTTCACAATCTTTGTATTAATAAATTTAAAATTGGCACCATGCAATTTTATGAACCATGTGTCCATTTTGTTAACATTTTCATTCAATGATGGTGAAGGCTCAGTTAAGCCTCCAAAAGAAAAGCTTTGTACACAAGATGGCATGGCATATGAATGCATGTTGATTTGTTCATTTTCATATGTATAGCAACCAAGTTCAGGGAACTCATTGTGTAACTTTCGTGCTAGAATCCTGCAATATAAACTAAACCATCTTTTTCTAAAATGTCTTTTACCCCGAATAAAAAAACGCATCAGGTGACGCTGCATTTAAAACCGGTGCAAATCCACGGCCCATCACGTGCGTTTTTTTACAGGGTATAATACATTTATAGCAAGCACGGAACAGGTATAAACACTACGTACAAGACGACAAGACCCAAAATGTACAAAGTTTCGTGGCAAAAGACGAAATTACGCTATAAACAGCGTTTGACTGCAGACAACCGGTTTATTTAAGAACCGTGAATTTTGGGTCTGTTAACAGGTCAGGCAGTTTTGGTGGGATCATTAGTATTCGATTAAAACAGATGTTGTAAAATCTTCATCAAAAAGCTCACATAAGTCAATTTTGACGCAATGGCCCCGCACTGAAAAAAATTTTGCTAATTTTTCAAAATATATCATATAATTTTTTATATAACATATACTGTAAATGTATTTTTTTCAATACTGTAAAAGCATTTTTCTATTTTAACAGAACCCAATGTAGGGTTTTCACACTACTGCTTTGTAAAAAAGCAATTGCCATGTAAATTGTCATTTTCCATAAAAAAAATATAAAATATATCATGTCTTAATTTTTCTAATCCTGTAATGTGATGGTACGTATAATCTTTTATGGCTTTGTAAAATTATAGAAAAAAAAACATTGGTTACAATGTTGCGAAAGTTTTTTACTGGAATTTTACAAAACACTATTTTCAGTGCGGACTAGTAAATTTTCAAATTGAAAAGCTGTGTAGCTACACTTGCTGCCTTAGTAAGTAAAATATGTTTATTGTTGGGGACTTTGCCTTAAAAGTAAGTATAGGAAGGGGTATTAATGCTCGAAAAACCAATTTTACCTATTATAATCGAAAATTTTCCATTAACCCTAGCCGCCGAAAATAAACCGACCGTGTTAAATAGGGCGTTGAATATATTTTAGATGAACCTAATATTAGAGAATTTTTTCCCTTTGAGTTGTCCTTAAACGCAGAAAGATTGATTATATAAGAAAGCTTTGATCGTGGTCCTTACATGGCCCGATCTTGTGGAGGGTTTTTATGGCTAAATGGGTAAATAAGGGTTAGGGCTATAAGTGGTTTTCGGGCTTTAGATAAGACTTAAGAAATGTTATCCTTCGTCCCAGAGGGAAAATTGAATTAACGCCAACAATTCCATACATGAAACATAATATTCATTTAACTGATTAAGTGTTAAATATTACTTTATTTACATGCTAAATATGATGTTGTTGTCCTTTTAACGTTTTCATTTAGTAAAATGTAAATGTCAGGCAACCATTTGTGTCTGCCTAAGTCAACCGTGATGAAAATCTCAATTTAATTTTAAAGCGGAAAGTGTTTAAATGTGATTTTTACGATTCCTATTCTTCTAAGGCTCCGTTTAATTCAGATAAAAGTTCCGAAATCCTAAGAAAATTTTATTTAGCTCCATATTCCGAGCTTAAATGTTGTTGTTAACCCTTAAATAACGCCGCTCACTACTATATGGACGACGGAGTCATATACTTTTGTGAGAGCCCCAGCCGAGTTTTAAATAGTTTCTCCTAAGAGAATTAGATCGCATAGATATAAGACATTTCGCTCAAATTACAACTTTGATATTCATTTTTGGGTTCTGAACAACCATTCTTGTTGATCACAGAAATCCAGAGTTTGAAGTGCTGGCAAACACTTCTGTAGAAGTATTTAGGGGCAGAATGACATACTTAAATCAAATGCATTACTTTCTGTCATAAAATATAGAAAATGTCAAAATAACCGTTCGGCCCCTACACCAGAGCAAAATTACACCTCACTTGAACTGCTTTATCTGAGGACTAGCCGGAAAATTACTTTATTTAGTCTTTCCCTATAGAGTCCATCAAACGCCCCCTTAAAAAATACTTTGTACATTAATAAATGTGCAAGTTTAAAGTATGCAACATTCAGGAATGTAAAGCTACTATTCTGGCCAAAAAAGTATATGCCGTACATATGAACTGAACCGAACAAAAATAATACTATGTATGAACTACCGCTAAATAGCGAAAACAACGGTTTAAAAAAGTTGACGAAGATGATATTAGATACATAGTTAAAATGTCGATCTATTACCGATGTACAATTTTTTTTTATATTCTTAAATATACTAACAATAACACAAAAAACATATCTCTCGGTACTGTCTTAATCTACTAAAGAAGTTTTAAATAATTTGTTGAATTTAAAAGAATCCTCAACGTGTCGAAGCAATTTCCTTCAAATAAATAAGGCTAATCCCGAAAATAAGCACCGGCACTGACTTGAATCAGTTTAAAACTGATACAATCGGCGGCACATGCTACGATATCTTAACTTAAAGGTGTCCTTTAATTAAAAATTTTAATGTCTCAGTATTTTTTAAAATGTGTGTGTTGTGTGTGTAGTAGTGGGGGGTTGACCCGCAGGTCTGACAAGTAGGCCAGAGTAGGCCCTTTTTGCCATGCCCCAAGTCTGTCCCTTAACCCACTCTCTGCACTTCCCTTTGGTGGTCGGGTAACTCATTGGGCCTTCCTGTTCTCTTTACAAAGTCCAGTAAGTCTGCCCATTTGAGCATGTGCAGTTCTTCCTCGCTCAGAGTTGGCGCTTCGAGTGCCTGTTGTCTCATCCTTGCGTAGGCCTCGCATTCTGCCACTAGGTGTCTTGATGTCTCTTTTTCCTGTCCACAGGCTGGGCAGGTAGGGTCATTCTCGACTCCTATACGTGTCATGTGCCTCCTCAACCGGTTATGTCCGGTTAGAGTACCTATCAGCAGTCCGAGGTCTTTTCGTGTCCGTCCCAGCATCAATCTAATTCTGGTCGCTTTTGGATGGTCTACGAATTGTCTGGTCTGTCTGCAACCCGTTCCTGTTTCCCAGGATTTTAATAGCGCGTCCTGAGCCCATTTGATGAGTCTGCTTTGCACTTTTAAAATATCAGGTTTTATAATTAAAAATGACACAATTTTGTTTTTGTTTTTACAACCTGTGTATAATTCCCTAAAAAATTTACCCCGGGCAAATCGGTACCCATACCCATTTTACCCCGGACTATTTCGCCCCAAGCTGAAAGGTATTTTCTAAAATAAATAAGATATATAATCGAATTTATGGTGAACTATGATTAACATTAGTTAATCCTAGTACAACAAACATAAAAATTAAAAAATTATTTTCTGTCAGCTTATACCTCGGCATAAAACTGCGCGCAAGACTAATGCCACTTTTGCTTGAATTCTCCTACATCGAAAGAGAGGAAACCAAAGTCAGTGTTATTGGGCGTTTACACTTCGTTATAACCGATATGGTAGTTTTCAGGTAAAACGAGGTTACTTTGCGCCCCCTGGTCCTACTTTGTTTAATTGCGAAAAAAAGTTCTTAGATATTCTACATTAAAAATCTGCGCATGCACCACAACGCCACCACGTGGGAATTATCCGTTGCGAACGTGACTTTTCAAAGACGCCGTAGCCGCTGTTTTTCGCTTAGTCATCTCGAGTTAATACCCGTATACGTAATGTATATGTTAATACCAGAGTGAAGTGCAGCTTGAAATTCCTTTAAAATTTGAGCTCTAAAAATTTGGTGTCTAGTGCAGTTATATATTTCTATGCAATAAAAACTTAAAAAACCAATATTTTTAATGTTTGGGGAAAAGCTAACTAAACATCAGGTGTAGTTAGCGCCAACATAAAAAACACCAATGTTTTTTTTTCAAGTTAAAAAAGTATTTATAATACTAGGTATTTTGTAATAAAAATGTCCTTTGTTAATTACCTGTACCATGTGTTTTTCATTAAAACCAAAAAAACATTTTTTATGGTATAACTTTTGGTTATCTCTTTGAATTTTTCGACTTAACTCAAAAAAGTGGAGCAAAGTAACCTCGTTTTACATTTC
Organism: Aspidapion aeneum; assembly: GCA_963576565.1. Lineage (NCBI taxonomy): Eukaryota > Metazoa > Arthropoda > Insecta > Coleoptera > Brentidae > Aspidapion > Aspidapion aeneum. The sequence goes on along the minus strand of OY755048.1, from coordinate 8,571,195 downwards.
GCCCCATGTTCCTATAATTGTATTTCAATTGAAAATTCAAGTAATTACCACTAATAGCGTTATAAATGATGATAGAGCTGATTCCATCCTTCAACCTCCATTTCACAAAAATATAGCTTGTTATTTTATTTTGGTTTGACTAAAGATCATATAATAGATAGCGCGATTTACAGGAATATTACACTATTTTTATCTTCGTACTTTCCTAGTCCTTAGAAACTTTTCGAAAGTAGTTTTATGTTCCGGTTCGCTTTTATTTGTAACAAAAAGACGTGATATCTCAACAAAAGCATTTATGTATAAAAATTCTCCGTTCGCCAACAAAAGTATTGAGAAAATTTGACCAACTGATGTTTTATATTTTTTACAGGTACTATAAGGCTCAATCACCGGCTGTTCTACGGAGGGGTACCGGGGGTAATTGCCCCAGTTGTACCTACTAGTTAAAAAAAATATTTTTGTTAGGTGTATCAGATTTTCCAAAGAAAAAAGGGGACAAGAAAAAAACGGACAGAAATAACTATCCGCACATGAAAAACGCACATGCAGAAAAAATCGCACATGAAAAAAACACCGGTACACAAAATCAAGAACTGGTCTGCACATTTGACCAGACTTACTACACCTACCTTTATGTTGTTCGGTGCGCAATGCAAATATTTTATCCCTTTTGCGCGTAGAACTCCAAAATCTCGAATAAAATACGAAATTGATCAAATTTTTCTAATTTTTGGTACATTTTCAAAGCCCAAAATCAGAGACTATTTGACTACTGCGCAGAACTACGTTTACATAAAGCCACTTTGGCATCAATTAAAAATAATTTATACAATTTCAATAAGTTTTTTTGCGATATTCAGCATTTCCCTTAATTTTTGTTTTGTGTGCGGGCGAAAAATTGCAGCATGTATTTATTTAATTTACTCGGAGCGAAGTATTTATAGACCAAATATACAACCAACTTTTTTAATTTTGTGTGTCGGCGTAAGATTTCATGGATTTTCTTAAGTTTTATATAACTCAAATATTTTTAAAATTTTATAGAATTTTTAATACTCGTCTTTTTGTGGCAAAATTATAAATGGTTAAATAACCTAACCTGTTACTTTTTTACATGGAACATTCGAATTTTAAAAACCTGCAATTATTTCATTGCAAAATTTGTCAAAAACTTCTTATTTATGATTCTCCTGTATGCTGTTTTACTCTGTGCGCTTTTTTCTGCGTACGCATTTTTCGTATGTATTTTTTCCTGCTGTCATATTTACTTTACAGCCACCCCTTGGCCTTTACCCCCCCCCAGACTTTGGCTCGAGAACCCCGCCGTTAAGCTCACTTCACTTTCAACTAAATTTTTACCACAAAGCAAAAAATGACAGGGAGTTAATAAACTTGAGCTTAGTTTAGTGACACAGAAATATTAGTGATAAATCGAGTCTGAGAGGTTATTGGTAAAAAAAAATTATAACTTGATCAACTTTAAGATTTTTTTAAAATTTTATAATTTTGAAAATTAATTGAAACATTTGACCAGACCTACCTATGTATAAATTTTTCGATGTGCTGAATCCAAATCCGGAGTTCATTTTGACCGCATACCCCAAAATGTCGAATAAATTGTAAAAACTTTTAAGTTTTCAAGCACAAGCAAAATAAAATTGCGCAAAACGCTGAAAATCACAAAAATTGGCGGCTATAAAAATTTATAACTTATTTTTAATGAAAAATGTGATAAAGTAGCTCTGTGCAGTGTTTAAATGAATTCGACTTTCTAATGTTAGTTTTATCTAGTTTAATGTACCTAAATAATTTATATGTGGCTTTCAAAATGTACCATTCTTCTTATCGTCACAATGCATTAGTTCAGGCTCTCCAGGGTCCGATACTGCGTCCACACCTCTTATTTATTTAAATGCCTATAAAAGGTGCGCCACAGATGTAAGGGGGGCGTGTTATACATCGTTGGAGAGGACTTTTTATCAGCCTTAATAGCTGTTACTTATTTGTTTGAAACTCGTAGACAATGATTGTGTAGAAATAAAATTTCGGACTTCCATTGTCTTTATTTATTTTAAAACACGACGTTTCGGTTAGTAAGTATCTCTAACCGTTATCAAGTGTAAACTAAACAATCTAGTCTCTAGGCTACTACTTATACTACTTGGTGTGCAGTCAGGTGTGACGGCCCGCCCCCTTTTTAATCGTAAGACGCCTGTTTTCCTTAAGGAGTGGTTTCCATATGTTTGGTATGTCCGTGCTTGGTTGACTGAAAACGTCTTTATTCTGCATTATAAACGCAGCTTCAATAAACTTTCGTTTTCGCCAATGCGACTCCTTATGTAAAACTTTAGCTTCTGACCACTGAATCCTGTGATCATTTGACCATGCATGATCTGCTAAACCAGATTTTTCAATATCCCCTAATTGGGTACTTTTTAGATGTTCATTTACTCTAACCTGAAGAGGGCGTTTCGTTTCACCTACATATGATTTACCACACTCACACGGGATTTGGTAAATACATTCCTTGTTATTTGAGGGATTGTCTGGTTTTGTTTTAGTTACAAAACTTCTTATCGTATTTCCCGAAGAAAATACTGTTTTTATATTATAGTGTTTAGCTATTCGTCTTATGTTTTTTGAAATCCCTTGAACATATGGAATGTTAATAACACCTAACGGATTATTATTTTGAGAATTTGGTACATTTAGTTTGTTTTTAATTTTAAATATCGTTGAGTTTATTAATTTCTCGGAATAACCATTCTGTTGTAAGTCCATTTTAATGTTGTTAATTTCTGTGGTTAATTCTTCATTATTACTACAAATATTTACGGCTCTTAAATACAAACTTCTTATAACTCCTTGTTTTGTTGCAACAGAATGATTAGACTTAAAATTTAGGTACTGTCCCGTGTGTGTAGGTTTCCAATATACAGTGGTTTGAATGTTTCTGTCTAATCGTTTGACAAGAACATCCAAAAAAGGTAAGGCCGAATCTTTTTCAATTTCCATGGTGCACTTGATTGTTGGTCGAATACCGTTTAAATGGTGTAGAAAATTTTGTAGTTCGTCATCATTTTCCGGCCATATAATAAATGTGTCATCCATGTATCGTAGCCATAGTTTTGGTTTGACTCTTGCTATGTTGATCGCATGGTCCTCGAACCACTCCATGTAGATGTTTGCTACCACTGGCGAAAGAGATGAACCCATTGGGAGTCCATCATTTTGCGCGTAAAACTTATCTTTCACTTGAAAGTAAGAGTTACGGAGACAGAGCTCCAAAAGATCCATCACCCCCTCCACCGATAGCGTTGTTCTCTCATGAAGTGTATCATCAGTTTGTAATTTGTTTTTGATGATACTGAGTGACTCATTTATTGGCACGTTGGTGTAGAGACTTTCTACATCAAAACTTACAAATCTATCGCCGGGATCTAATTCGATACCTTTTAAAACCTCGACAAAATGTTCCGAGTTTTTGACAAAAGATTCGGACTTACCCTGTAGTGGTTGAATTATGTCCAACAAAAACCTCGACAAAGTGCTGGTCGGTGAGTCCCTGGAGCTGGTAATTGGTCGCAGTGGTATATCCTTTTTATGGATCTTTGGTAATCCATAAAAATGTGGTGCCTTACTGTGGTGTGGAGTCAGGCGGGATCTAACAGCGTCGGAGATATTTTCAGCGTACTTCTTCAAAGTCCTGTAGATGCGTCCTTCTATGGTGGTGGTTGGATCTTTGGGTAGTTGCTTGTAGTCTCCTTTCTCCAGAACTTCTTGGATCTTTTTGTCGTAAGTCTCGACATCCATGATCACCGTCACGTTTCCTTTGTCGGCCGGTAGAATGTTGATTGATTTGTCTGCCTGCAGGTTCTTGATTGCCCGTTGTTCTTGACAGGTGATGTTTATCTTTTGTTGCTTCTTTCTGTCCAACGTGGTTCTTACTTTATGGCGAAACTCATCAGCTTCGGGTTGAGGTAGACTAACGGTCTCTATTGCCGCAATAATTTCCAGTGTCGGTGTCTGTGCCGGTGCAATGGCGAACTTAAGTCCCTTACTGAGTACCAATTCTTCGTTGGTGCTCAGAGTCCTTTTGGAGATGTTCACTATATTGCTTGGTGTTGTTGAGTCTGTTCTATCTTGAGTACGTGTCTGTAGTTTCTTAAGTTTTTCTCGGTGAGTTGATCTTATCTTGTGTCGTTCTCTGTTGCACGTACTGTCAATTTTACTCAGTATCGGTTCGTAGTCTTCCTCCCATGTGTGTCGTCTAATTTCGTCAAAACGCTCCTCCATGTCGGTGTTGAAGTTGGCTTTTCTCCATCGATGGTAACTGATTTGGGATCGGATTAGTGCTTGGCTGGTCCTCTCCAAGATCTTCTTCGTTCTCACTCCCGGAAAGTTGGCTTTTAGGCGAAAACCAACCGGAATGACACCACTGTCGCGCGCCTCGCACAAGAATGAAATGTGTTCTTCTTCCTTTATCACTTTAAGTTTGGTATTCTCGTAGCCTCTAAATAGATTGTTGATTCCGGGTCCGTACCGTTCTTCAACTCTTTGTTTGAAACTCGTAGACAATGATTGTGTAGAAATAAAATTTCGGACTTCCATTGTCTTTATTTATTTTAAAACACGACGTTTCGGTTAGTAAGTATCTCTAACCGTTATCAAGTGTAAACTAAACAATCTAGTCTCTAGGCTACTACTTATACTACTTGGTGTGCAGTCAGGTGTGACGGCCCGCCCCCTTTTTAATCGTAAGACGCCTGTTTTCCTTAAGGAGTGGTTTCCATATGTTTGGTATGTCCGTGCTTGGTTGACTGAAAACTTCTTTATTCTGCATTATAAACGCAGCTTCAATAAACTTTCGTTTTCGCCAATGCGACTCCTTATGTAAAACTTTAGCTTCTGACCACTGAATCCTGTGATCATTTGACCATGCATGATCTGCTAAACCAGATTTTTCAATATCCCCTAATTGGGTACTTTTTAGATGTTCATTTACTCTAACCTGAAGAGGGCGTTTCGTTTCACCTACATATGATTTACCACACTTCGTTCGAGGACCATGCGATCAACATAGCAAGAGTCAAACCAAAACTATGGCTACGATACATGGATGACACATTTATTATATGGCCGGAAAATGATGACAAACTACAAAATTTTCTACACCATTTAAACGGTATTCGACCAACAATCAAGTGCACCATGGAAATTGAAAAAGATTCGGCCTTACCTTTTTTGGATGTTCTTGTCAAACGATTAGACAGAAACATTCAAACCACTGTATATAGGAAACCTACACACACGGGACAGTACCTAAATTTTAAGTCTAATCATTCTGTCTGCAACAAAACAAGGAGTTATAAGAAGTTTGTATTTAAGAGCCGTAAATATTTGTAGTAATAATGAAGAATTAACCACAGAAATTAACAACATTAAAAAGGACTTACAACAGAATGGTTATTCCGAGAAATTAATAAACTCAACGATATTTAAAATTAAAAACAAACTAAATGTACCAAATTCTCAAAATAATAATCCGTTAGGTGTTATTAACATTCCATATGTTCAAGGGATTTCAGAAAACATAAGACGAATAGCTAAACACTATAATATAAAAACAGTATTTTCTTCGGGAAATACGATAAGAAGTTTTGTAACTAAAACAAAACCAGACAATCCCTCAAATAACAAGGAATGTATTTACCAAATCCCGTGTGAGTGTGGTAAATCATATGTAGGTGAAACGAAACGCCCTCTTCAGGTTAGAGTAAATGAACATCTAAAAAGTACCCAATTAGGGGATATTGAAAAATCTGGTTTAGCAGATCATGCATGGTCAAATGATCACAGGATTCAGTGGTCAGAAGCTAAAGTTTTACATAAGGAGTCGCATTGGCGAAAACGAAAGTTTATTGAAGCTGCGTTTATAATGCAGAATAAAGAAGTTTTCAGTCAACCAAGCACGGACATACCAAACATATGGAAACCACTCCTTAAGGAAAACAGGCGTCTTACGATTAAAAAGGGGGCGGGCCGTCACACCTGACTGCACACCAAGTAGTATAAGTAGTAGCCTAGAGACTAGATTGTTTAGTTTACACTTGATAACGGTTAGAGATACTTACTAACCGAAACGTCGTGTTTTAAAATAAATAAAGACAATGGAAGTCCAAAATTTTATTTCTACACAATCATTGTCTACGAGTTTCAAACAAAGAGTTGAAGAACGGTACGGACCCGGAGTCAACAATCTATTCAGAGGCTACGAGAAGACCAAACTTAAAGTGATAAAGGAAGAACACATTTCATTCTTGTGCGAGGCGCGCGACAGTGGTGTCATTCCAGTTGGTTTTCGCCTAAAAGCCAACTTTCCGGGAGTGAGAACGAAGAAGATCTTAGAGAGGACCAGCCAAGCACTAATCCGATCCTAAATCAGTTACCATCGATGGAGAAAAGCCAACTTCAACACCGACATGGAGGAGCGTTTTGACGAAATTAGACGACACACATGGGAGGAAGACTACGAACCGATACTGAGTAAAATTGACAGTACGTGCAACAGAGAACGACACAAGATAAGATCAACTCACCGAGAAAAACTTAAGAAACTACAGACACGTACTCAAGATAGAACAGACTCAACAACACCAAGCACTATAGTGAACATCTCCAAAAGGACTCTGAGCACCAACGAAGAATTGGTACTCAGTAAGGGACTTAAGTTCGCCATTGCACCGGCACAGACACCGACACTGGAAATTATTGCGGCAATAGAGACCGTTAGTCTACCTCAACCCGAAGCTGATGAGTTTCGCCATAAAGTAAGAACCACGTTGGACAGAAAGAAGCAACAAAAGACAAACATCACCAGTCAAGAACAACGGGCAATCAAGAACCTGCAGGCAGACAAATCAATCAAGATTCTACCGGCCGACAAAGGAAACGCGACGGTGATCATGGATGTCGAGACTTACGACAAAAAGATCCAAGAAGTTCTGGAGAAAGGAGACTACAACAAACTACCCAAAGATCCAACCACCACCATAGAAGGACGCATCTACAGGACTTTGAAAAATACGCTGAAAATATCTCCGACGCTGTTAGATCCCGCCTGACTCCACACCACAGTAAGGCACCACATTTTTATGGATTACCAAAGATCCATAAAAAGGATATACCACTGCGACCAATTACCAGCTCCAAGGACTCACCGACCAGCACTTTGTCGAGGTTTTTGTTGGACATAATTCAACCACTACAGGGTAAGTCCGAATCTTTTGTCAAAAACTCGGAACATTTTGTCGAGGTTTTAAAAGGTATCGAATTAGATCCCGGCGATAGATTTGTAAGTTTTGATGTAGAAAGTCTCTACACCAACGTGCCAATAAATGAGTCACTCAGTATCATCAAAAACAAATTACAAACTGATGATACACTTCATGAGAGAACAACGCTATCGGTGGAGGGGGTGATGGATCTTTTGGAGCTCTGTCTCCGTAACTCTTACTTTCAAGTGAAAGATAAGTTTTACGCGCAAAATGATGGACTCCCAATGGGTTCATCTCTTTCGCCAGTGGTAGCAAACATCTACATGGAGTGGTTCGAGGACCATGCGATCAACATAGCAAGAGTCAAACCAAAACTATGGCTACGATACATGGATGACACATTTATTATATGGCCGGAAAATGATGACGAACTACAAAATTTTCTACACCATTTAAACGGTATTCGACCAACAATCAAGTGCACCATGGAAATTGAAAAAGATTCGGCCTTACCTTTTTTGGATGTTCTTGTCAAACGATTAGACAGAAACATTCAAACCACTGTATATAGGAAACCTACACACACGGGACAGTACCTAAATTTTAAGTCTAATCATTCTGTTGCAACAAAACAAGGAGTTATAAGAAGTTTGTATTTAAGAGCCGTAAATATTTGTAGTAATAATGAAGAATTAACCACAGAAATTAACAACATTAAAAAGGACAACAGAATGGTTATTCCGAGAAATTAATAAACTCAACGATATTTAAAATTAAAAACAAACTAAATGTACCAAATTCTCAAAATAATAATCCGTTAGGTGTTATTAACATTCCATATGTTCAAGGGATTTCAGAAAACATAAGACGAATAGCTAAACACTATAATATAAAAACAGTATTTTCTTCGGGAAATACGATAAGAAGTTTTGTAACTAAAACAAAACCAGACCATCCCTCAAATAACAAGGAATGTATTTACCAAATCCCGTGTGAGTGTGGTAAATCATATGTAGGTGAAACGAAACGCCCTCTTCAGGTTAGAGTAAATGAACATCTAAAAAGTACCCAATTAGGGGATATTGAAAAATCTGGTTTAGCAGATCATGCATGGTCAAATGATCACAGGATTCAGTGGTCAGAAGCTAAAGTTTTACATAAGGAGTCGCATTGGCGAAAACGAAAGTTTATTGAAGCTGCGTTTATAATGCAGAATAAAGAAGTTTTCAGTCAACCAAGCACAGACATACCAAACATATGGAAACCACTCCTTAAGGAAAACAGGCGTCTTACGATTAAAAAGGGGGCGGGCCGTCACACCTGACTGCACACCAAGTAGTATAAGTAGTAGCCTAGAGACTAGATTGTTTAGTTTACACTTGATAACGGTTAGAGATACTTACTAACCGAAACGTCGTGTTTTAAAATAAATAAAGACAATGGAAGTCCGAAATTTTATTTCTACACAATCATTGTCTACGAGTTTCAAACAAAGAGTTGAAGAACGGTACGGACCCGGAATCAACAATCTATTCAGAGGCTACGAGAAGACCAAACTTAAAGTGATAAAGGAAGAAGAACACATTTCATTCTTGTGCGAGGCGCGCGACAGTGGTGTCATTCCGGTTGGTTTTCGCCTAAAAGCCAACTTTCCGGGAGTGAGAACGAAGAAGATCTTAGAGAGGACTAGCCAAGCACTAATCCGATCCCAAATCAGTTACCATCGATGGAGAAAAGCCAACTTCAACACCGACATGGAGGAGCGTTTTGACGAAATTAGACGACACACATGGGAGGAAGACTACGAACCGATACTGAGTAAAATTGACAGTACGTGCAACAGAGAACGACACAAGATAAGATCAACTCACCGAGAAAAACTTAAGAAACTACAGACACGTACTCAAGATAGAACAGACTCAACAACACCAAGCACTATAGTGAACATCTCCAAAAGGACTCTGAGCACCAACGAAGAATTGGTACTCAGTAAGGGACTTAAGTTCGCCATTGCACCGGCACAGACACCGACACTGGAAATTATTGCGGCAATAGAGACCGTTAGTCTACCTCAACCCGAAGCTGATGAGTTTCGCCATAAAGTAAGAACCACGTTGGACAGAAAGAAGCAACAAAAGACAAACATCACCAGTCAAGAACAACGGGCAATCAAGAACCTGCAGGCAGACAAATCAATCAAGATTCTACCGGCCGACAAAGGAAACGCGACGGTGATCATGGATGTCGAGACTTACGACAAAAAGATCCAAGAAGTTCTGGAGAAAGGAGACTACAACAAACTACCCAAAGATCCAACCACCACCATAGAAGGACGCATCTACAGGACTTTGAAAAATACGCTGAAAATATCTCCGACGCTGTTAGATCCCGCCTGACTCCACACCACAGTAAGGCACCACATTTTTATGGATTACCAAAGATCCATAAAAAGGATATACCACTGCGACCAATTACCAGCTCCAGGGACTCACCGACCAGCACTTTGTCGAGGTTTTTGTTGGACATAATTCAACCACTACAGGGTAAGTCCGAATCTTTTGTCAAAAACTCGGAACATTTTGTCGAGGTTTTAAAAGGTATCGAATTAGATCCCGGCGATAGATTTGTAAGTCTTGATGTAGAAAGTCTCTACACCAACGTGCCAATAAATGAGTCACTCAGTATCATCAAAAACAAATTACAAACTGATGATACACTTCATGAGAGAACAACGCTATCGGTGGAGGGGGTGATGGATCTTTTGGAGCTCTGTCTCCGTAACTCTTACTTTCAAGTGAAAGATAAGTTTTACGCGCAAAATGATGGACTCCCAATGGGTTCATCTCTTTCGCCAGTGGTAGCAAACATCTACATGGAGTGGTTCGAGGACCATGCGATCAACATAGCAAGAGTCAAACCAAAACTATGGCTACGATACATGGATGACACATTTATTATATGGCCGGAAAATGATGACGAACTACAAAATTTTCTACACCATTTAAACGGTATTCGACCAACAATCAAGTGCACCATGGAAATTGAAAAAGATTCGGCCTTACCTTTTTTGGATGTTCTTGTCAAACGATTAGACAGAAACATTCAAACCACTGTATATAGGAAACCTACACACACGGGACAGTACCTAAATTTTAAGTCTAATCATTCTGTTGCAACAAAACAAGGAGTTATAAGAAGTTTGTATTTAAGAGCCGTAAATATTTGTAGTAATAATGAAGAATTAACCACAGAAATTAACAACGTTAAAAAGGACAACAGAATGGTTATTCCGAGAAATTAATAAACTCAACGATATTTAAAATTAAAAACAAACTAAATGTACCAAATTTTCAAAATAATAATCCGTTAGGTGTTATTAACATTCCATATGTTCAAGGGATTTCAGAAAACATAAGACGAATAGCTAAACACTATAATATAAAAACAGTATTTTCTTCGGGAAATACGATAAGAAGTTTTGTAACTAAAACAAAACCAGACAATCCCTCAAATAATAAGGAATGTATTTACCAAATCCCGTGTGAGTGTGGTAAATCATATGTAGGTGAAACGAAACGCCCTCTTCAGGTTAGAGTAAATGAACATCTAAAAAGTACCCAATTAGGGGATATTGAAAAATCTGGTTTAGCAGATCATGCATGGTCAAATGATCACAGGATTCAGTGGTCAGAAGCTAAAGTTTTACATAAGGAGTCGCATTGGCGAAAACGAAAGTTTATTGAAGCTGCGTTTATAATGCAGAATAACGAAGTTTTCAGTCAACCAAGCACGGACATACCAAACATATGGAAACCACTCCTTAAGGAAAACAGGCGTCTTACGATTAAAAAGGGGGCGGGCCGTCACACCTGACTGCACACCAAGTAGTATAAGTAGTAGCCTAGAGACTAGATTGTTTAGTTTACACTTGATAACGGTTAGAGATACTTACTAACCGAAACGTCGTGTTTTAAAATAAATAAAGACAATGGAAGTCCGAAATTTTATTTCTAGCTGTTACTTAGTTGTTTTTTGCCAAGTTAAAAGTTGGCAACTAATTGGGAAAATACTGTACGAGAGCACTTTTGAGGGGGGTGAGAGTGGGGATGCCTTCCACTCCCACTTTAAAGAAGGTTAACTAGAAAAAGTCAGTTTTAAGTTATTAATAACCAAAAATAGTTTTTTACTCACTCTCATTATTATTTACAAAAATGAATGTTAAACATTTTTTTTTGATTTAAGGATTTCTACAAACACATTTATTTTTATTTCAAGGTGGCTATTTAACAAATATATGTGTAGCTTAATAAGTACAGTAGAACCTCTAACTCGAACCTGAAGGGACAACCAAAACAGTTTGAGTTATGGAGAGTTTGAGTTATAGAAACTCAAGTTACATAGGTTAAAATACATGCAAAAAGTGCAGGGACCGCTTAAAAGGTTCGACTTATAAAGGGGTTCGAGTTATAGAGGTTCGAGATAGAGAAATTCGACTGTTTTTAACTGTATACAATGGGCTGTCGAGAAAAAGTATTTTTTAAAGAAAAAAATAGTGTTAGGGATAAAAAATACCACAAAAAAATATAAAAAAAATATTTTAAAATTGTTCTCCTTTTTTCGTACGCTAATGGAACATGCACCATGCCGTCAGACGGTACTTAGGTACATTGTTGAAAAGGAAATTGTATCCGCTTGAAAAATGATCTCGAGAAGATTTTTGGAAAAGTCGATTGTTTTCGACTTATTAGAAAAAACTATCAAAAAGCAGGTTTAAGGGGGGGAACCACCCCCTGCCAGGGTTTCGTAAAATGTCCAGGCGAGTCTTATGTCTATTCATACCAAGTGTGTTGCATTAAATCGCTTAAATCTCGGATGTAGGGCTTGAACTATATTTCAATATTTTGGTCAAGATTTTCGCAATTTACTCGAAATTTTGGAGGAATACGGGCACATATCGTCCCCTATCTGACGTACCGACGTAACTGACAAAAATTCAAAAAAGATACGCTACCAAAATGTTTCCCATAAGTACTACTTTTTGCTCACGAAGTGGCGTAACCGTATCTCTAGCGATAGCATGGCAGTAGAATTGTTTGTGTTTGACGTATCTACTAATTTAAATACAGCTCTTTTTTTATTTTTCGCTTTCTTCGGTACGTGAAATAGGGGATTCAACGCACCAAATGAACACTTTTTTATTTTATGTGCCGGTGTTGTCATTATAAAAATTTCCTTTGTGCGCTTTTTTGGCTTGCAATTTTTTTCTGATTGCGGTTTTTTCCTGTACGCTTCTGACTATCAAATAATTTTTAAATAAAAAAAAGGTATCTAAAAAGGCAGATTAACACGTTATTTAAGTCGTGGACGTATACAACGGGAAGGGGAGTTTGCAAGCTCGAGCACCATTCCTTCATGCAAAAATCGGGAAACAAGTTAATATAAAAATATGTTGTTACCTATTTCTTATTTTATTTTTAAGCTCCCTCAATGCAATTTCTTTTATACGGCACAGTTTTTTGTGAGGCAAATATTATAAAAAGAACTTAACGACCGATTTACCATATACACACTACAGTTTGATGACGACCAAGTAATTGTAGCTAATGATAAAGAAGACATGGAGTATATGATGATAAAGTTAACGGAAGAATACCAAAAGTGGGGGTTAAAAGTGAACGTGGACAAGACACAGTACTTATGAATTGGAAACGAATCATGTGAGTTAGAAGCAGACAATGGACAAACAATATCTTTATGCAATGTATACTTAGATGTCACATTTGATAAGACAGGAACAGACTGTAAAGGACTAGAAAAAAGAATAGTAAAAGCAAAAAAGCTAATTGGTTGAATTAACAGTATTTTATGGAGCAGAGAGATAAAAAAGAATGTAAAATTTAACATATATGAAACAATGGTGAAAAGCACGCTGCTGTATGGAATAGAGACTTGTCGCGTAACAGAAAAATACAAAGCAAAAATGGAAAGTGTCGAAATGAATGCAATAAGAAGATCAATGAGAATATCTAGAACAGATCATATAAAGAAATGAGATTATAAAAGAAAGAATGGGAATCGAGGGAAGCATAACGGATGACATCACTAAAAGACAACTGATATGGTACGGCCATGTACAACGGATGAACGACGAAAGATAACCAAAGCAGGTCCCAGAATGGTAACCAATAGGGCGCAGAAAAAGAGGGCATCCTAAACTGGAATGGCAACATTCAATCCAAAGATCAATGAGTCAAAAAAACCTGGCGGAAGATAATTCAGTCAGGATTGAAGGGGGTGGAGAATAGGCGTCGGACAACATAGAAAATCGTTCTAAACCGACATAGTAGTAGTATATTATAAAAAGTGAATTAGTCCATAAATGTTTTTGTTGATGATATAAAACCTTTTCCGCGTCGAGTTTATAGTGTATCGGAAATTATTTTTTCGAAAAAAGTATGCACATCCATCATAGCTTAAAAACTTCTCTCATTTATATAGTGGTGGGATCGATCCCAAGCATACAACTTTAGCTTTATTTATCATTGATATTTTTTAGTCATTACTTATTTTAATGTAAAGTTACGGTAAGACAGGGGCGTACTAGGAATTTTATTGGGGGGGGGGGGAAATATCACAATAAATATTGCATAAAACTATTTTGCACAGTCACCAGGAGGTGAATTTTGTGTGTAAAAAGGAAATATGGTTTAAGATTTGGGGGCAGGGGAAATTTCTCCTTTTTCCCCTTCCGTACATCCGCGCCTGGGTAAAGTACCGAATTGTAGAGGATGTCCCAAATTCGATGTTTTGAGGGGTTTCAAATATTTCTAGGGGAAAAAAAGTGACCCCTCCCTTGCGGGGCTTGACTTTCAAAAAGTGCTTAAAGTTAGAAACCGCATTTTAATATAGGAAGGCGTTTTTAGAAGGTCTTCATTTTGGGAGCGGGTGACTAACTTAAAGTTAAATAAAGTTAATTTTAATATAAATTGTTTCCTTATAGTTTTTTACTATATACTTATATTATACAAAGTTGGTATTTTGCTTATGGAGTGACCCTCATTTTATTCGATTTTTTAAATAAATCTTCCTTTAAAACAACTTATCGCACTTAAAATTTAATTTATAATTTTTGTTAGTGTTTTTTATATTTTTATTTACCTCTTTATTTTTAATTATTTTATTATATTTTATCATTTTATAAAATTTTAAAGCCAGTAAAAAGATGAAAATATAAAGTAAAAGAAACAATATAAAAAATACAAATAATATTTGAAAATAAAAAGTTTATTTCATAAAGAAATAAAAAAATTTAATATCTTAAAAACTATCTAAAAACATATTAAATTCAATTCGCCAATTGGATTCTATATTAAAAAACCTATAAAAATCAATTCACATCAAAATGCAGACTTTTCGAAAGCCCTCGGCAGGTTTAAAATGATTTGTCACAAAAATCATCTCTCGCAAGTGCGGGGGGGGGGGGGTCAGTTTTTTCTATCTCCTCCATAAACACCCAAGACCCCCCAAAAACATCGAATTTGGAACTCCCTATATTTTCAGATATTAATTCTATAACGGCTCAATTTGTTGGCTATTTTATAATTTTTCAGGTTGTTGATAAAAGTATTTTTTTTAATATACTGCAAAACTAGGCGATAAACTAGGCGATAAACTCAAAATATTTTTTTTGTAGTAGACTGACTAGAATTGGCATGCTTTACTAACGGGACCTCAAACCGAGCGTTGTTTCACATTATTGTAGCTTCTATTTACTATTCCATCTCTTCCTAGTATGAGTAGTACGTAGGGATAGTTAGAACAGTTTTTGTTAAGGATAGATGGTTTAGGTATTCCGTCTATCCTAAATGTAAATTGGTGATACAGATATGCCGAGTACTTAAGAGGAAACGAAATGACAAAGGAATTAAACCTAAACTTTTCAAACAAACACTGTACTTTTGTTAGATTTTTAAAAGCACCGCATTTAAAACAATCACGTGACTGTACCAGTACAATTTTTGTTTTCCCTTGATCTAGTGTGAGCGGTTCAAAGAAAACTTTAAAAAGAAGTCAGTTTTTAAGAAAATGGAAAAATTTGGCCCATTATAGCTGTAGAAGATATTTTAACATTTGTGAAACTGGAGAAAAAAAAATGCTGTTTTATCTCTTCTCAAAATCAATCTGTACCTGTAGGTACCGTTTTAAAGAATGCCATCTTACCTTACTATGTGTACCAACCAAGTAACTTATATGCCTAAGTTGAGGTCGCATACTTTTTTTTTTTTAGTTTATATAATATTTTTTATTTTCTCTTTATTGCAAAAGTTGGTTTGTTCGTTTGTTTATTATATTTTTATAATCTTTCTTGATAGATAAAATTTTCAAAATTTACATTTTATTTGAAAAATGTCTGTTTTAAGAAATTTAGTTTCAAGAAGAGTATTCTAAATCGCTTTAGCGGGTCGTAAAGTAATTAAAGCTGGCTTTGCTTTAGTGAAATTCGCTATAAGGTATTAAAGCCATGCGTTTCAAGCGGGTGCCACTTGCGGCGACGTTCGCGGCGTGTAGGGTATAGAAACTTTGGAGTTACAACTTCCCTTTCGACTGGAAACTCCTTCGAGTTCGGCTATCTCTTATTTGTGACGGACTTTAAGTCGGAAGATTAATCTTAATCACCATTATCCAGCCAAATACCGGGGTATCCGTCACGCCAAATGGGATAGAACAAATTCGCTTTGTCGAAAAGGTAGTTGTACTTTAGTATAAATGCTACTTCGAGGACCATTTCTCTTTTCAAAGGCAACAGATAACTTTGTATCCAGTGCAGACAAATATACTTTACCGATTACCCTAAAGATTTTTTAAAATTATAAAATACGTATTTTCCATATTATGACCCACATGCAAAAAAAAGTTTTAAGTTTTATGTAAGCGAAAATAAAAAGATTTTTGGAGGTAAATTTGACAGCGGATTTGATACTACATTTTTAAGTAATAATTAGCCAAATAATCACTTGGCAGTGAAAAATGTTCGTTTTTGCTATAACCCTTTTTTCTCACACTTCTTAAACATTAAAAATCCCATAACTTGAAAACAGAGGGGTGTTGGCCCCCATGTTATATAAACTATTTTTCTTAGTTTGGACTCCTCATGCATTCATTAAAATATTGTTAGTCATACCCCCTTTATTTTAGATTAAAAAAAAATAGAATACAACGTATTACAGAGCCCCACAAGGAAAAATATATGCCGAGATCCGTATCAAATGTATTTTTTGATGCTAAATGCAAAGTCGGGGTCAAAAAAGTATCTAGGATTTTCTTCAGTCTGACCCACATATGAAATTAAGGAAAAAATTGGGTTTTGGCAGACCCTCTTTTTGATTTTATTGATTTTTCGTAAATTTTATCGGTCAAGGGCATAACACATCCCAAATTTTTAATATTTTTGGTTAGTAGATTTTTTTAATTGATTGAAAATTGCATCCTGTCTTTCAAATCGCTGAGATGTTGTGTAATAGAATACGTAGTAGAAAAAAAAATCAGGACTTCCATTGTCTTTATTTATTTTAAACACGACGTTTCGGTTAGTAAATATCTATAACCATTTTCAAGTGTAAACTAAACAATCTGGTATATAGGCTACTACTTATACTACTTGGTGTGCAGTCAGGTATGATGGACGGCCCCCTTTTTAATCCCAAGATGCCTGTTTTCCTTAAGGAGTGGTTTCCATATGATTAGTATGTCCGTAAGAATATGTAGCTTGCACATGAACCACCTTAAAAAAGTTCAGCTACTGTTTTAGTAGCTGGACTTTTTAGAACTTCTCCTTTTTTATTTTATGATATTTTTTCAAGAAGAAAAAATTAAATAATATGTATTATAGATTATTTATCGAAGGTCAGGCGTTCAAAATTACGTATTCTGATCATCGATGGAAACTTTACAACAGCTTGAACACAAAATCTTTAAAAGCCAACAACAAACTACCAGGAGTTTGTCGATAGGAATATTAAAAATACTAATGTTTTTAGTCGTCCAAAATCACCCTCAATTATAGACCTTTCCTTATTCGTTGATTGAATAAATAGGTTTTACCTATTTTTTTATTCATTTTGGTTTACCTTGTTGTCAGTTTGATTTACTCTAGTCAAGCAAGCCACGCTGAGGATGAAAATGCCTTGTTCCGAAACACAGGTGTCCGTGGTTGACTTTACCCCATTGAAGTTGCCTTTATAATTTGTTAACTCATTGTTTCAGTTCCAAACTGACGCCGTGGAGACGGTAATAGGATGGTCTGGTGGAACTGTGATGAAATGCTTCCTAACATACCGGTGGACGTTTTCGTCCAGCTATGGACTTAGTTTCCTTGGTTTGCTGTTCTTTCACCCGTCAAATAAATAAATAGGTTTTACCTATGTTTTCATTCTTTTTAAATTACCTTGTATTCAGTTTGATTTACTGTAGTCAAGCAAGCCACGCTGAGGATGGAAATGCCTTTTTCCGAAACACCGGTGTCCGTGTTTGACTTTACCGCATTGAAGTTGCCTTTTATACTTTGTTAACTCATTGCCACGCCGACGCCGTGGAGACGGTAATAGCACTGTCTCGTTGAAATGTAACGAAATGTCTTTCTTCCTTATAGACCCGCCATGAAGTTAGTTTCCACGTAACGCTGTCGTTTCACTCGTTGACAGAATGAATAGGTTTTACCTATTGTTTTTCATTCTTTTTTATTTACCTTATATCTTGTAGTCAGTGTGATTTATTACATTCAGGCAAGCCACGCGGCTGATGGAAATGCCTTTATCAGAAACAGCGGTGTACGTGGTTGACTTTGTCCGATTGAAGTTACCTTTTATACTTTGTTAACTCATTGTTTTCGGCTCCAAACCGACGCCGTGGAGACATTGATAGCATGGTCTGGTTGAACTGTGACGAAATGTCTTTTTTATAGACAGGTGGACGTTTTTGTCTCGTAATGGACTAAGTTTCCTTGGTTCTTCGTTTCACTTGTTGAATAAATAAATAGGTTTCACATATTTTTTCATTGTTTTTTATTTACCTTGTATCTTGTAGTGAGGTTGATTTGCGGTGTCTGTGGTTGACATTACCCCAGCCTTTTTCATAAACACCTGCGTCCGTAGTTGACTTTACTCTATCGAAGTGGCCTTTTATACTTTGGAAGTCTGTTATGGAATATTTTGCCGCTTGCCGAAAAAGGTCGTATTTAAAATAAGATTTTTTTTCAAGAAATCATCTTTTACCTAAACGTTAAGATAACATTAGAACATCAAGCTGTTTTGACATAGAAGGATTTACATTTTTAACATTGGTTTTACCTTTAAGTTTCAAGTTTCCTTTAATGGAGCTTTGTTTAGACTCAGATATTTCCCTTTTATTTCTATAGCAAAGTCCCAAAGATATTTTAAATTTAGTTTTAACATTTATTTTAAATTCCTTCGATTTTTACTATTTTGTTTTCTGAAGTCGCTTCTAAGTAATTCGTTTTCTGTTATTGAGTTTTTGAAAAATATTTGAAGCATTGGCCCTATACATAATATATCAATTCGAGAAATCTTCGGATTTGAAAATCCGAACCCCATTGTTATGATAAACAGTATAAATGCGAGGTGAATGTTTGAAATGCCTTAAAATATATCTTCCGTACTTATCTGCTCGGTCGAGGGATAAGTCAGGTTTTTGCGATATCCCCCATAAAATACAATTTCTTTTTCCATAGAAACTGGATATATTTTTTGTTACAACCCTCCATTTTTTCTTATAGGAACGTAAATATCGATAGTTTTTTTAGCTTTATGACATACAAAACGTTCTATAAATCTATTGGAATTTTTAGGTCTTTTATTTTTGTTAGAGTGTGAGGATTATATTTTAGCATTTTCGTGTACTTTATCTCCTTAGTATGTTTTTGAAAGAGACTCTTAATAAGAATATAGGTGTGTTAAAACTAATCTGAAAAAGAAGCAGATTTTAAATCTAGCAATCTATTTAGACTACTTTGATCCATTTTTGGACATAGATCTCCCCCAATATCTTCCACTCTTCTCTGACTGTCACCGTGTTCAGCTATCTAGCTCCCGCAGGTTTCTTCAAATCATCCGCCTATCTTATTTGGGGTCTGTCCTTACTTTTTTCATTTTCTCAAGGTCTCCAGTTTACAATGCATTTGTTCCATTGATCGTCTTTCTGTCTGATATTATGACCGGCAAATTTTTTATTTGAATTTTGCTACTTCTCCTCTCACATCCCTTACTTCTGTTTTGTTTCTTATCCATTCATTTGTTTTTCTGTCTGTTAGCTTGACATGTAACATTTGTCTTTTGGCTTTTGTTTGATTTTGTAAGTGTACAGGTCTGGGATCCATAGGTAAGTACAGCAAGGATACACTGGTTATACATTTTAGTTTTGAGGTAGTGAAGATATTTTCAATATGTAGCTTAATTTAACGAATGCTGCCCAGGCCAATCTTACTCGTCTCTTAATTTTAGCCGTTTGGTTTTCTTTTTTTAATTTAGTAATTTGTCCCAGGTATATACCCAGGTAGCAAGGTCAGGTTTTTTAAACGTCAAAAAAAGGTCATTTTTAATGACCATTGACGCCTCTATCCTGACTGTGTAAATGACCTTTAAATGACGACCAAAAGACATACCCAAAATGACGTCATTTTTAGACGTTTTAAAGACGTCAGGAATCTGACGTATTTGGGACCAAAACAGAACATCAGTGAACTATTTATGACTTTTTTTAAACTCGTCTGAATATATGATATGAAATATTTCCTGCAGTTGAGAACACTGAAGGAAACTTAAACCTGGAATTTCTGGAACAGGTACAAATCAAAATAAACCTAAACCTAGACTTCGACATCTCCACCTGGAAGCGAAAGAAGCCTCGAAGTTTGTCTTGATTTAATATTTAATTTATTTTACATACATACCCCCATATCTCGTATAAATCCGGTCAAGTACTGACTGGGGCACCATCTATGTCAGTATGAGTGTATGTCCCTTGGACAAAGTGTGCAGTGTGGGTAGTGATCAATATATGACGTGTTTAAGACGTCAAAAACTACACGGCGCAAAGACCTCACATAACTGACGCCTTAAAGACAACATTTTTTGGTAGATGACCTGCTGGTCATCCAAATGACCACTTTTCGACGAAAAAAATACGTCATTTGATGACCCCTTGCTAGCTGGGTATATTTCTCTACTTATTCTATTTTCTCTTGGTTTATTCTGATCGTGATATCTTCATTTGTGATTGTTATAATTTTAGTTTTAGTAATGCAATATGCTGATGATATCGCCTTAATAACAGATTCTAAATAGATTAGCCAAGAACAACGAAGTTTCTCTTATGTGGCATCCACTGCTGAAAATCTTAACAAGGAAGAGGGCTACCTCGTTATTATCAATCAGTACATACAGGCTACATGACACATATAATAATAAGGAAACCCCAAGGCCGAACGGTAGTGAAAACAATCTACAATATTATTTTTAAATAAGCTCCGTTGGATTATATTTTGAAGGCTCCATTATTGGTAAGAAGTTTCTAAGCTTTTATTATAGTCTAGATCTTCATAATAGAGAATTATTGGGATAGAGCCAAACTATAATTGTGACTGTAGTATTATAGTAGTATTCTGACAGTTTCACATTCAAAACTGACAGCTGATCCTTCAAAATTGACAAACCAAAGTTGAATTTAAACTAAGTCGTTTGTTTTCCATTATTAAAGGAAGGTACTATTTATTCCGGTTCATATAGTAAACAAAGGCCATATATTGCAAGTTCACATCTGATCTAACAATGTGAAGCTTTATTCCAATCATTCTCTAAAATTGAATTTGTTTATCGATATATAAAACAAAAATAGCTGACATCTGTAAAAATATACATTATCCAAATATATTTTGTTTTACCTTTTCCAGAAAGCATAATCTCTTCGGCGTAGCGGGAAAAAGCAATGTTTTATTCAACAAAATGCAAAAGTATCTAGATAATAGGCTTTTATTCGTTCTTCTATATGTTTCTGCATATTACAATGTTTCTACATATGTTGCGCGTCTTACACATCCCTGGTAAATTTAATGTTATGCAGTGCAGTTTGTAAACCACATGCTGTACACAGGTCACATACTACGAGTGTGTCAGATTGTTCAGCGTTTGAATGGTATTAAACAATTCTGCAGCTAAGGCGTGCTACGTTCGATAAATACTAAATATTCTCACAGCCCCTGCACTTGTCAACAGTAACATATCCCAGATATCCTAAATCAAACTGTTTTCGCTGCAGCTAGAATATTATATTATATCTTCATCTAGTCTTACTAGTAAATTACAATGTTAATTCCGAAGATATGAAAGAGTCTGATATCTTTGTTTTATCTAAGCGCGGTAGAATGAACAATAATCGCCTTTATAGTATGCATGGTAAAAATACTATCCGTCCGATAAACATATTTCGATCATTAGCTTTTGATAGCACAGTGCGGGTTGTATAGTTTTTGCAAAGTCACCTGAAATGCTCCTAATACGGGGTTCTATCGATTTCATGAAATTTTGCTTCAATCTGCCCTTCAAAAGTTATCCAAATTCATATAAAATCTTCCTGGTATAATTTCAACCCTATCGACAGAGAAAAGGCGCGGCTCTTGGCGGTCCGAGCACAAAGTATTTGTTTTCTGACCGACCCAGCACAGGTGGATAGACGGCACCTGATTGGCAGATTTTTTTGAGATGCGCTTTTAATTGCTTTCAGGTGTTTGTTTTGGGACCCCTTTAGTCGGCAGTGTGCAGAGTTAGAAAATAAATCAGTGTCGTTTCTGTAGGTGTAGGAATAGAAAGTTTTATTATCTATTTTTATTTCTTTACTTTACGCCATAATTAAATGAACTAATTTTCATGAGTATATCTACCGCCGCCCATGTCACTTTCTTTAAAGGATATGCCGATGGTCGGCTTTAACCATTCTTCAACTGGCTTTGCAAAAACTATACTTGACACAAGTGATTTGTTGTGGATTTCAGATATCACACATATTCAACTATTTCCACTTGCTTTTTACAGTAACGGACCATTTTTAAATGACGTAACGCTCTACGGGGAGGGTTTAGCCTTGCGTGACACACATTTATTTTTATAAGTATTTCTTTCTCAAAATTCGTTACAAAAGGGGCTGGGGGGGGATAATCTTGAAATAAATAAATCTAAGCACCATAGAAAAATCAAATTTCTTCTATAACTTCTATAATAATGCTCGCAGCCCACGAGAAAGAACGGCCCTGGCGCAGAAATATCACGTAACCGTAGGAGGGTCACAAAAGAACGCCTCCCGGCCAGCTGTCATTATAAAACATGTGTTTTTAGTTTTGGTATGTTTGTTTACGTCGATTTTTTTTATCCGGGTACGAATTTGATGTGAATTTTATCAAAGTTATTAAAATAATGCAGCCCACGAAAAAGACTGTCGTATGCTGCGTTAAAATAATTAGTGGCTAATGAGTAAATTATAAAGAATATACCTTTAAGATAAACAATGCCGCGAACATGTAGTGTTGTTCGTTGTCGGTTCAACTATAAAACAAACCGAATATGTGTCAACTTTTAATTTGCCTGTGGATAAATTCGAAATGATTTAAGTATTTTCAAACATTCACTAGTTTGCATCAAACATTTTCCTAGCGAGCAGGTTATAAGTGTGTTGTAAGAGAGCTAAAAAAAAGAAAAACATCCAAATTAACAGAAAATGCTGTATACCTACGATTTTTGAAAATGTCCCAAAATACCTAAGTAGACAAACCTGTATCTACTGTTCGATTAGCTGATGTCGAAGGGCAACAAATGGAAACTGCAATACAGGAAAGTCCTGAAACACACTTAAGCTCATAAGAAATCAAAAGTTTTATCAAATATTGACGACTTGACGACATTTTTTTGTTCTAATTCTAAAATAAACAAAAATTGGATTTTAACACAAGAACGTGACACATTCTTCCTGTGCCTGATGACATTTTTGAAATCTGTAATTTTTTGTGAATGTTAACAATGTGTCCATACCAAAAACAAACTGCCAAAAAAGTAGGAGTTTTATTTTTGGAAAGCACCGATGCACTTGCCTATATGAGAGCAAAAAAATGTTGTCAATTAATTTTTTTGTGTAAAAACAGATAATATATTAAGCAATACAAAAGAATCCTGGAACTCCTAAGACCACGTGACCGCCACTTGCTTATAACGCGCCATGGCCGGTCTATATCGTTGGCTGCGAATAATGCTTGGTCAAAAATACTACTCGTCCTACAATCATAAATCTGTGATAAGCGCATACTTAGCTTATATTAGTGGTTTTATTCTATATCAATTAGTTTATTTTGTATACAGTTTCTTAACTTCTGGCACAAACTTAAAAGTTTAATGTAAAATAAATTTTAATTACACGTGGAATTTTTTCAATATTGCAAGAGCTAACGGATATTAGTTACAAAAATAAAAAGGTAAAAGCGTTTGTCGATGCATTAGGGTAATGAATATTTAACTATAATTTATTGGGGAAAAGGCAACCCCTTTGCAACTTTAGTTAATTATTACAATCGGGTTTTAAATTATGATCAAAGACGGCGTGAATAAAAACAGGAAGTAAATGCTTTGCCTAGCTACAACGAAGCCAGTTAGGATGATAAATATAATTTAATTGAAGGCCACGAAATCAAGAAAAATCATCCCCGTCTAAATATAGCACAAGGTGAAAAAAATATATATAAAATGCTCGTAAGCATATCAAAAGAGGAGTTTAATCCAACCGCACATTTCTCTTAGACAGATGTAGGTATTTTTTTGGTTTTATATACGATTCCGAGTGTTCTTGTTTTCTTTCATTAAACTTCTTTGCCTCTTTTTCCAAACGTATGCATTTTTAAAACTTTGCGATACTTGCGACTTTTAATTTTGTTTTTCTTTTAAATCTTTCTACATATATTCCACAGTTTTAGAATATAAAGAATATACACATCTAAAAAGTCATAGAGATCTGTTATTATCAAAGAAATTTTATGAAACCTGTCTAACGTTAACATGGTATCCTGCAAAAAGTGCCTTTACCACAAACAAGCGCGCATTTGAGCGGGCGTAACGTGGTAATTACCCCCATTAGAAAAAAAATTCTGTACTTTTTGCTAATAAATAAAAGGCTAAACGGATAACTACTCCCCCCCTCTTAGAAAAAAAATATAAGTACACAAATAGTTTTTTCGTCAACCGTTACCCTCCCTAGACTTTGATCCAGATCCTCGCTCCACCACAAAAACATAATTTGGACAAGCTACTGTCAACCTGGATTAAACCGATTTAAAAATCCTTTGTTAAACAAATTTAGTTTTATTCGGAAGTTAACCAAGTCAAAAATACAAAAATCAGTCATGTTTCGAAACGATAAACATTGTCACAAATGCGGTTTTATTATTGTGTTTTGGTAAATTCGTTATTGTCGGTCAGTTAATAATTTTTTTATTTCGTTCATAAAAACATACATGCCGAAACCAGATCTATGTTCAGCAAAAAATTTATTTTTTTCTCTTTTAAGTTTTACTTCAAAAAAACAATTTTAACTAGACTGCTTCTGAAATTCACATTCGAGAGTCTTTTTTTGGTAAAAATCGCAATTTTTATATCCCTAAGGCCTAAATTATTTTTGGTATTTTTTATACTTTTTGTACGGGAATTCTGGTTCATGCTACCGGAATCCTCCAAAAACATGTTTTTAAATCAACAAATTTCTAAATAACAAAAATTCACGCCAAAAGCTAGAAAATAAAATTAAAATTTTTAAACAGTAACAAAACAATTAATTACACTTTTGGATTTTCTCCAGCTGATTTCAAGTAAACGAATGGTAAGCCACAGTAAATGTTGTCAAGGAAGAAATATATGACAATTTTTGCATACCTTTTATTTAAAAAAACAGTACATAAATATCAGCTTAACTCTATAATAAGTCAATACCAATAGATGGTAATTCATAAAAATGTATTAAACCAACCTTTTTTGCTAGGAGAGAACAAGAGAAACAAGAATCTCTCGACGAGAGAGGGTCTTGGCGGCAATACTATTTACAAGATATTCACAAAATTTTTCAAATGAACCTGTCATATCAGTTACTGCAGTTTTGTTATCAATAAGAAAAATGACTTTACCTTCGTCAAACCCTCTTTACAAAAATAATTTTTTTGTCGTATTTTAGTTATTCTTTCAAATAAACTGAGCACTTTTGCTTTATTTTGCAGGGTCATTATGATTTGATCAATTTTTGAGCTAAAAGATAGCATTCTTCGCGACTATATCCAATATATTTTATAATTTGAAATGTTTCTGACGAAGACAAAAAAATCTTAATACATTTAAAAAATCATCAAATAAAAGCAAACTCCTATAGATTTGTTGAAATCATTATAAAAAAGTAGAAACCTGAAAGATTCTATTTAAAAAAACTCCCTAAAATAATCTTATTTAAATCCAAAAAAGCTTTGATATAACCAGAAGTCAGAATCATATAGTGTTACCATAGGCCTAACAACAGAGGAAGCTAACAGGGCTTCCCTGCAAAAAGCTAATTTAAAATTGTGTTTAAAAACGCTTCTAGTATTAATCAGGCCTAGCCTGGCATCTTTCAGGTCAGGTAGCAGGTTTCACCTATAAGTATAGCTGGGTTCATAAAGTAATCAAAGCGCATCGTGTATATTAAAATTCACTTGGCGTTTCTCACAACAACACCTTATTTAATGGAAAATCTCTGGACACAATCACCTCTAGCAAGATTAAGTTTACTAAAGAAAATTATCAAAGTAATTGCGACGTTAAAAAGCTTTTTTAGCTACCCCGAGGATAAAATAATATTTATTCAATTTAGTTTTATTTTTTGCTGGTAGTCGCAACTTAAAAAGCGTGTTTTTCTTTTTAAATGTAGGTAGGTACGTCTTTTTTTTACTTTAATTATAATTATTTTTCTTCCAGAAATATGATGTTTTGTCTTCAATGATCATTCAATTTTCCGTATAATCCATTAGAGAATCTAACATCTCCATACACAATTCAAATACAATCCAAACCGCTAACCTGCGGTATGAATCTCTCTGTATCCCTCCCAAATCATCGTATACTCCGATTTCATTGTAAGTAATGAACAGAGATGGAGACAGTCAAGTAAAAGGAGATATATTTACTTCGAATGTATATCCGAACTAAGGGACTTTCCTTCCCGGCACTTGTGGTGGATAACTTGCCTTTTGACTGTCCAACTATCCTTAAGAAGCTTCAAAGCTTAAGATTAATTTTAGTTTCCCACAAACAGTTTACATGATTTATCTCTCGTACTGTTTCCAGATGGTAAATTTAAACATACAATATTGATTTTCATAAGAATAATAAGATTTCTAGCTGGAAAGTCATGTATGGATAGTTTTAAGGAAAATGTCAAAAAATTTATGAGAACTGCCCTCAAGAGTAGTTCTCACAAATAGACACGAGAGTAAAGTAAATGTCAGACAGACTTGATCGGCAATCAGACAGCGCTCGATAAGAGCGCTTCCTGTTAGTGGAGAGATTGAATTTAATATCGGAATGCAACTCTTAAACTATCAATCCATTTCGAATTGTGACATTGCTAGAGAAGGGGCAAGAAAAAAAAGGACTGCCATGCAAGTCTACCTTTGAGAACACAAATTTAGGATAGTACTTTTAAATGAACCAAAAGAGAGAACTTATCTGCCATTGGACAGGAAAAGTTAAAATGTCCTAATGACTCTAGTTTCTTAAACAAGTAGAAACAAGCTTATCGAATTTATACTGGAACATTGATTTCTCCTACTTACACCAAAAGCTGGGTAAAATTTAAACGTTTACCTTAGCTGATCGTGGAATAGAATTTTGTTTTAAGGCGGTCAGAATGTATACGTTTAGAAATAAGTTCCAAAATGGCGTTTCAGCTTAAAGCAAATAAAGCGATATTTTGCTATCATTGTCATCACATTTGCATAAATTTCATTCATATTTCGTTTATAATGACTTAATTTATTATATAATTCTCTTGTCGTAGCTTAAGGTCCACATAACTTCGTGCATATTGCTATCGTCATTTGTATCGCTTCTAATATTTAACTAGGTTTGACATTTAGGTCATTATAAGCACTACTTACACTTATCGTTATTATGGCGTTAATTGTATTATTTTCGCTATTTTGCTTTCATTGTAGCATCATTTTTCAAAGGTCCCTTTCTCAGGGATTCCGGAAAAGACCACATCGGTATGCAAGGCGGAAAGGAAGGACCTTGGTACGCCGAACATAGCTTAGGTGGCAACGCTTCTTTTGAGGGAAATATAAAAGATTAAACACAGCAGCGTGTGACGGCCGCAAACAGCGTCTGTCTCAGAATAGGCAACTGAATAAAAACGCACCAACACACCTGGTAAGCGTGGTGTTTGAATTTTTAAACGAACGGAAATGATCCCTAGGTGGGAAGGAGACACTCCGAATCCCACCTGCCTCACGGAACCTGAAGGAGGCAAAAATTCGCTTATGAAACGTTCAAAAACAAGTAAAACTAACAATAGGAATAATCGTCCATAAGCCAGCAATATCTCATAACTAAGATTTTCTTCTGCTACAGTAAGGAGATATTGCAGATTCATGGACGATATAATATTATGTCTATGAACACTGACGAAAAAATAAATAAATTTCAGAAAGCGCTGGCCAGAATAAAATGGGACATTTTAGGCTTGTCAGAAACCCGTCAAAAATAAGAAAAACGGTAATATATACCATAAAGGTAACGAAGAAAGCAGCAACATCGGATTAGAAAGCCATAAGTAAACACAAACAAACTATTAAAGGAATCTCAGATCGCGTTGCCTATTTTACACTTAAAATAAAAATACCTCCCCACTTCTACCTACGATCACAAGCACATCGAAGTATAAATTAAATAAGAATTAATAAGAATAAGAATATGATCATAGAAAGAAATGACAGGGGCGCCAAAAGTGGACATGGCTCAGCCCTAAGGAATTACAGAAAACGAAATAGATTACATACTGACTACTGAGAGAAACATCGCTAGAGATGTAACAGTCCTAAACAACTTTACAACAGGCAGTGATCACAAGATGGTTAGAACAAAATCTGCATTAATAGCAATTTCGATATGAAAAGAAAAATTAATAATAGTAATGAACAACTTGGCATAAATAAACTTACACAAAATCAGGCCATATACAAAGAAATTCTAAAGGAATAGCAAACCCAAAACTTAAGATGCGAAAATGAAATTATAAACAAAAGGGTAAAAAGAGGGGAAATTGTATATCAGAAGAGATAAAGAAACTGATAGAAAAAAGGCGGAACCTGGAAAAAGAATATCGATAGAATACAAAGAAATATATAAATTTATATTAAAAATAATACCAGAAGAATAAATATATTAATTTATAAATAAATACCAGAAATATTAAATATCTAAGGTCGAGTAGATATGAAATAAGTAAAAGAATAAAGATGTGAACAGCATAAAAACTAAACTTAAAGAAGATACTATAAATATCACATATACCTGATGTATTAAAGTGACACCGCGTCATCAAAACCTTGATGGGCGGGAAGAGAGTAGAGGGGTACATACAGTGGCACGCACTTCCTTTAATTTTTTTATTGATATTGATTCCCAAAATGAGGCACTGCACTAATTAGTCATTAGCTTACTATTTTACTTGCTTTTTATTGATGTCTTCTTCTAAACGATTTCATATATTCTTATCTGGTTGTTACGAACATATTATTGATTTAGCCGGGCTTAGACGTTTATGTCAAACAAATTATGACGGAACTTTTTAAAAAACAAATTACGTTTTTGCAACTAAATCAATATTTGCCCACATTTTAATATAATTTTGGATCCTCTTTTATGTTTCGGATCTTTATCTATTAGATAAGTACCTATTTAATCTTTCCTTTAAAAGGTCTTAGTGTTTTATTCTTCGATCATTAAACCCCGAGCGGCACACTGCATGTACAACGTGAAACACAAGTTTTTTTAAGGCTTCTTTACTTAGATTTTGCCGCAAAATTTGGTTCACCATAGCTATGACGCGGTGCAACTTTAATACAATATCAACTATAGCTATTCGCGGAAAACCATAAAGAAACTCCATACAAAAACAAAGAACATATACTCAGAACTACAACCTAAAATTAGCAAAGCCCTGCCTTTTGCTACGTACGCCCATTGTTTATACATATCTATATCACTATTACCCGATATATATAAATATATTTTAGATAGACTTCCGCCTTAAAGGATAAAACTTTCAATTTCTCTATGGGTGCTTTTTAGAATCCAATAATTTTAGTCTTTAACTCAATAAGATATCCCCTTTAAATGGGTTTTTAATGGATCTTGGGAAAGAGGTCCAACTTTATCAGAGAAAAGACTTCGATTGTTAATTATCTTCTTGAAAATTTTTATGATTCGTCTCTTCACATTTTTATTGGGCTTCGTCATGCTGTAATGATGATAGCGGCGACGCTTATTATTTTTCACGATTTTTCACCTATTAAAATCGACTTTAACGTCGTCTCATGTCGGGTGCTTGTTATAAGTTATCTAACACAGATGACCTACAAAATATTTCAAAGAAACTCAATAGTCGTAGGGGAACCTGGGGTGAAACGAGGTACTAAACGTTAAGTCGAAAAATTGATATACAAGGTGCTCCTTAGTAATCTGCTAATATTTAAGGCGTTAAGTCCTGAGTTCATTTTAAGGAAAAAACTTTATATGGACATATGCTTAAACGTCTTAACTTGTGAGATACCAGATATTGAACATTTTTAAAAAATCTCCTGAATAGATATTTTTGTAAAATTTGGTAGGCACTTTCTATTAATTAAAATAATATGTTTTTTTTTTTAATTTGACCAATGCTGTTTGTGCGGCAAGTGAGTTTACGCCATATGGGGTAAATGCGTTCGGTTTGGCTTGGCTTAAAACTATTATTATATTAGATTTCTTTTGTCAAATTTAAAATCATTAACATTCAAGTTTATCTTCGTTTTAAACTTATTTATACAGAAATATATTTTGTTTCATCAATGATTACACAACTCATCTGTTGTAAACATTGGTTTTATTGATATGTTCATCGTATAAATGCTCGCCCCAGACAATAACTTTTTTTATAAGCGTTATTCTCTTAAAACAAATTATGGCCAGTATATGTTCATAGCAATAATTGTGTTTTGCAAATATGAAGATTTTTTTATGTTAAAGTTATGACACTCCAAAGCTAAATTAGAGTATTTTGGGGATGAATTTACCCCAACTCACCCTAACTTTTAACAGTTTAAAAGAAGAGTATGATAATTTTTACATTCGCATTCTTTATTATAAAGAAATACATATTTGCCAAAATCCTATTTCGACAGATTCCAATTTTTTATACATCAGAAAAAAAACAAAGAAGGGATCTAAAAGGGTGGAAAATGAGCATCATTTCGCAAAAAAATGTCCCGGAATTGGAAAAATATATACCGTATTCTTAACGTAATTCTGTAGACATGATATTCATATCCTTTTACATAATGTGATTCTATAACTCTTTGAGATCACTTTATGCGATTCCATGGTTAGACGGAAAAGCAAAAAGCCATAAATAAATTGCTTTTCCTATACAGGGTTAAATCAACCACACGCTGTTTAATGTTACCATAAACTTTATGGCTCAAATTTATTATAATTTTTTTAAATTCATAATTTTAGTTTTATATTTTTTAAATCCATAGAAATTTTTACTTAATTTTTTTAAAAGTTGATCTTTAGAAGCCCATTTTTAACATTTTGAGGGAAAAGCTAGAAATCAACTCAAAAAAATATTGCTTTTTTATTGTAGTAGTTTAGCCAAACACGGAAATAGAGCCAGATCGTTAAACAGTTCAAAATAATAACTTATAAAGCTCATTGTTTATTAGAATAATTATTATTACTGAACCCTTTTCAATAAATAACGTATTGTAACAGAAATGAATGCACTTAAAACGCTCATTATTTATTATTTATGCTCAGCGATTTTGTATTTTGTTATACATAGATAACTGATAAAAAATAAAAAAACCTACATACATATTTTTTCGTGGCTTTCTTTTTCGAAAAATTTATTTAAAAAAAATGTTGTTTCTGTTGTATTTTTCCGTGGGCACTGGAGTGCAAGATCTAATGGACACCATTAAGTGTTGCTTTACAAAATGTCACATTGACCATGCAGTGTTCTGAAGAGTCATTTAAGGACGAAACGGTTATCCGTCAACACCTAATAGGTTCTTGGATCCCCGTGGGTGTACAACGTTCGAGCAGCCCACGGAAAAATACAAGAGAAATAAAATCTTACTATGCCTGATTAGCCACGAAAATTTTTGTTTTTTTTATTGACGGGTACTAAACTTTAAGTTTATAGTATTTTTGGCTCACACTCCGCTGACTCAACATAAAACGCCGCGAAGGCGGAAAAAATGCAATATGCATTGACCCGACCTGAAGGACAAATTATGTCACAGTCATGGGTACTGTTTTTCGTTTCATCTGCCTGCCTTTTATTTTACTCTGGTAGTTTCTTTTGTATTTGTAGATGTCGCCAATTATGTGAAAGCATACGGTATCGCAGGCATTATTTATTCATTTCAATATTTTTAGATCTCGAACCCCCGTGGGTGTACAGCTTTCGAGCTGCCCACGTAAAAATAAAAGAGAAACAAAATCTTTCTATGCCTGATTAGGCACGAAAAATTATTGTTTTCTTTATTCACTGGTACTAAACTTTTGTAAAATTTATTTTTTAAAGTGTTTACATCGGAGATATAATATAAAAAATATTATTAAAATATATTTTTTGGAATTATATTTTTTTTAATTTCGAATCTAAGGACTTTTGAGCATCGTCTCTATGGACTTTGCTAATAACCGAAATATTCATTTGTATATCGTTGTTAGCCAATAACTTGTCAAACTAAAATTAGAAGGGATTTTCGACGAGGTAGTATCCCTTGGGAATTATTTTAAATATTGAATTATCTATATTTTGATTGATTAAAGAGAGACACAATTTAATTGCTTTGTGTAGCCTTAATATTGACTCACCTTCAAGGCAGGCAAAGTAAAGAAGAAGAATTTTTATTTGTTTTATCTCTGGTAAACAAATCTTTATAATATTTGCAATTGCATTTTGTGAGCTAATTGGCACAAATAATTATTTATATTTGGGTTTCAATTGTTTTCCAGTTTTATTTGGTCACATTGGGGTACAGGCAATTATAATATAAATAACACGACTTCTACATTTCGCGCCAGTTAGAGACCAATTCGTTAATGTATTTTAGCTTACATTACTACTATACTATAGTAGTGTGAGCTATGGTGATCCTAATTTTTTCAAGAAAAAAAAAGTTGCTCTGATTTCAAAAATTTTAATATATCTTTGCGTTTCAGATGATTTTGAAACTTTTTTGTCTCGCCGTCTGTCTGTCTGTCTGTATGTCTGTCTGTCTGTCTGTCTGTATGTCTGTCTGTAACGACCAATCCGCCTAACTCAAAAACCGCTTGTCGGATTTAAATGAAATTTAGTACGTAGGCTGGGTCTTGGGCCGTGGTGGTCTCATTTAAAAATGAACAAAATCGACCGAACGCAAGCCAAATAAAAGGGTGGGGGTAGATTTAAAAAATTAGAGTTTATGTGAAAATATGGTGTGTTTTATATCAAACGAAAGGTAATTAAGTCTGGAGTTAAAAAAAATTAATTTTAAGTTATTTAAAAAAAAAGGGTGGGGGTAGATGTCAAAAATTAGAGTTTAAGTAAAAATAT
This sequence comes from Aspidapion aeneum, assembly GCA_963576565.1. Lineage (NCBI taxonomy): Eukaryota > Metazoa > Arthropoda > Insecta > Coleoptera > Brentidae > Aspidapion > Aspidapion aeneum. Next base: position 8,537,986 of record OY755048.1, on the reverse strand, counting down.
GGCGTGTTTGATGTCAAACGAAAGGTAAATGAGTCTGGAGTTAAACAAAATACATTTTACTTTTTAAAAAAGGGTGGGGGTAGATTTTAAAAAATTAGAGTTTAAGTCAAAACATGGCTTGTGTGGTATCAAACGAAAGATAATTGAGTCTGGAGTTGAATAAAATATATTTTAGTTTTTAGTTATATTAGCTCACACGTACACTATAACTATAGTACCTAGTGTGAGCTTAGGTGCCCATAGATTGGCAGAGTATTTTAAATGAATGTTAAATTTTATAAACGCCATGTGCATAAAATCAAAAGCTTTTGCCTCTCTTATAATTAGTTACATACTCTATATTTTATACCCCCGCGATAGATACTGGTGCATTAGATGATATAAATTAGTAAAAAATTAATTGGATTTTTTTTTTAAACTTTTTATTTTAAAGGAATGACGTTTGAAGTAAGATTACTCAATTTCACATCAAAGTCTGTTTCGGAAAAGATAATAAATAGTAGGTGTGCCTTCCTACGTACCATCTTTTATTCGCCGGCGAAAATCGACTTGTCTTTTAAGAATAATTTAGGAAAATGTATTATTCTTCCATTGAAAGCGAGATTTTAAAATTGTATTTGTACCTATATAAGTAGCGACAAGACGAGAAACGACATGATGTTAAAAATAGATTTATGATTATTTACAATCAATCATTTTGGAATGACATCGCAAGTAGATGAGTTGATGCGTGGATATACTGTGCATGACAAACAAAGCATTGTTTAATTTAAAACCCATCTAGTTAAAACAGTTTTGTTTAAATTTTTTGCAAAAGTGCCGACTTTTTTTGTCGTTCTGGGTTGCTTAAAGAAGGGAGGAACAAAGTAGGGAGGGACAAAGTACTATTTTTTGAAATTTCTTCTATTTACAAGACCTCGGGGAAAATTTACAAGTGCTTTGGTAGATGTCTTAAAAGATTTCTATCTTAAATATACCAGAGTTTCTCTAAAACATTTTTAACAAGAAAAATGTTACTGTTTATAAATGCATTTTTGGTCAGATTTACCTAAAAATGTTAGTAATAATGCACTTAGTGCTTAATTTGTTTATATTATTCACGTAACTCCATTCTCTAGCTGCAGCATAAATCTATTTTAAAAAATCAATAAATTAACAAAAAAATAATAAATAAGCACTAAGTGCATTATAGCATTATAGCACATAACCATTTCTTTGTTTATCATATACACCTGAAAATAATCACTTGAGCCAAAATGATTGGCATCTGTTTATTCTTGAATCGATCATCGTCATCTGTTTAAAATCGACATTTATTAATTTCAGAATCCCACTCCCTCGGCGTGAACGGACCAACGTACGTAGAACACAGAGTAGTTTGAGTATGAATGAGCATGAAGTTAGCGAAGCACCCATCGCAAATCGAAACCGTGGCTAGGTTGGATAATTTGTCGTTAACTAGTTGTTGAAAAATTAATTTTGTGGCTCTTACTATTGACCATTTTTTTTTTGGTGGTTTGGTAACTTCATATTTCGTCAAAAATGTGGGGGGACTGGTAAAATGGTGAAAAAAATCTGAACGCGTATGCAGAAAGAATTTTTGACATCGCTCTATATTTGATAAAATTATGCCAATGTGGTTTTCGAATAGGGTGGGGGAATGGCAGGAGGGGAGATGGGTGGGAGCAGGGAGGGCTACAAAGTAACTACAGCAAATTAGAGGACATTTGCGATGGGTAATCAAAGGAATTTCAATAAAATCGCCAAAAAGTTTGATAATTTGTATGCCTTGAAGCCTACATCATGTGACAACATGGTGTCTGAAGACCGCCATGTTGACCCTGTTTAAAATACTCTGCCAATGTATGGGCCCCTAAGCTCACACTAGGTACTGTAGTTATAGTGTACGTGTGAGCCAATATAACTAAAAACTGAAATATATTTTATTCAACTCCAGACTAAATTACCTTTCGTTTGATACCACACAAGCCGTGTTTTGACTTAAACTCTAATTTTTAAAATGTACCCCCACCTTTTTTAAAAAAAGTAAAATGTATTTTCTTTAACTCCAGGCTCATTTACCTTTCGTTTGATATCAAACACGCCATATTTTCACTAAAACTAATTTTTGACATCTACCCCCACCCTTTTTTTAATAACTTAAAATTCATTTTTTTTAACTCCAGACTTAATTACCTTTCGTTTGATATCACACACGCCATATTTTCACATAAACTCTAATTTTTTTAATCTACCCCCACCCTTTTATTTGACTTGCGTTCGGTGGATTTTGATCGTTTTTAAATAGGACCACCTTGGTCTAAGACCCAGCCTAGGTACCAAATTTCATTTAAATCGGACAAGCGGTTTTTGAGTTATGCGGGTTGGTCGTTACAGACAGACAGACAGACAGACAGACAGACAAACAGACAGACAGACAGACAAACAGACGGCGAGACAAAAAAGTTTCAAAATCATCTGAACCGCAAAGATATATAAAAAATTTTGAAATCGGAGCAACTTTTTTTTTCTCGAAAAAATTAGGATCACCATAGCTCACACTACTATAGTATAGTAGTAGTGTGAGCTAACACACTACTATAGTATAGTAGTAGTGTGAGCTAAAATATAGCCTATAGCACCTTCAGGATCAGTAGCAATTTAACGACACCTTTTTTCGGTTCAGCCGTTTAGCATCTAGCGTGACACAAACATACGTAAAGTTTTTGCAAAGTCAGTTGAACAAAGGTTAAAGCCGACCATCGGCATATCCTTTAAAGAAAGTGACATGGGCGGCGGTAGATATACTCATGAAAATTATTTCATTTAATTATGGCGTAAACTAAAGAAATAAAAATAGATAATAAAACTTTCTATTCCTACACCTATAGAAACGACACTGATTTATTTTCTAACTCTGCATACTGCCGACTAAAGGGGTGCGGAAAAGACCACCCGAAAGCAATTAAAAGCGTATATCAAATAAATCTGCCAATTAGGTGCCGTCTATCCACCTGTGCTGGGTCGGTCAGAAAACAAATACTTTGTGCTCGGACCGCCAAGAGACGCGCCTTTTCTCTGTCGGTAGGGTTGAAATAATACCAGGAAGATTTTATATGAATTTGGATAACTTTTGGAGGGCAGATTGAAGCAAAATTTCATGAAATTGGTAGAACCCCGAATTAGGAGCATTTCAGGTGACTTTGCAAAAACTATACCTAAAAATTGACGTGGTGACACAACGCTTTCGGTTTTAAGAGTGCAAAATTATATTAAAATGTGTCTACGTGTACTTGGTAAGTGAACTTCGCCACGACCCCGGGCAGTATATTAATAGTCGCCCCTGCTCGTACTGCCAACTCTTTGACTTCCATTTTAAATACCACCACTAAAAGAAGCGTGCGACAGCGACAGCGACATTGACATGAACATTGACAGAAGAATCGACGTGTATATATACTGCCATTGCCAACTTACCTGCCCTACCCTATACCTACAGAAACGACACTGATTTATTTTCTAACTCTGCATACTGCCGACTAAAGGGGTCCCGAAAAGCACACCCGAAAGCAATTAAAAACGTATATCAAAAAAATCTGCCAATCAGGGCCGTCTATCCACCTGTGCTGGATCGGTCAGAAAACTCGGACCGCAAAGAGCCGCACGTTTTCTCTGTCGGTAGGGTTGAAATTATACCAGGAAGATTTTATATGAATTTGGATAACGTTTGAAGGGCAGATTGAAGCAAAATTTCATGAAATCGATAAAACCCCGTATTAGGAGCATTTCAGGTGACTTTGCAAAAACTATACATACATACAACAATCGAAAAACCTTTCTTTCGCCGTGCTGCAGTTGGGTAAAAACAAAATAAAACAAAGTTTAACAGATTACCAAAGTTCTCAAAAGTCTTTTGTTAAAGAAAAAATATTATCCAAAAACAGAAGAACTTCTTTAAGAATTTTCTATGGTATAATAGACATTTGTGTCGGTTCAAATGTTTTAAATTAATCCTAATTTGAAAAGAAAAGAATGAGGGTCAGCTGCTCTCTAAGAAGGAAAAAATACTCCGGAAGTAGAAAATTGGCTCTGTTGACAAAGTCGATAAGACAATAGAGTAAAAGGGGTTAAAGAACGCAGAGAACAGCATCAAAACAAATGCATGCAAATTAAATGGGGCTTCTATCCAAGTTTCATTTTAAGTTAAAACTTTTTTTTATTACATTTTTAGCTTACGTTTTAGAAACTCTTGCCTTTCCTTTTAGTGTTTGGTTCAGTTTTATATAGCAACGTATACAAAAAACCGCCTTGAGAGTTTTTAGACTTTGTTTTTTTTTTCTCATGAAATGTTTTTGCTACCTACTCAAAAATATTTATGCTATGCTATGCTAATTATGCGCTACACGGAGCTTTTTTATAGGCCTATAAGGATGAACCAAAAGCCTTTATTAAATTCATAACGAAAGTATTAAAACAGTGTAATTCAATGCATATAGGGATAATTACCCTTGGCGTAGTTGTTGTTTCTGTTGGTTTCACAAAGCTTATCGTCGCCTTAATGCAGAACTATTGTAAGTCACAAAATTAAGTTTTTACAGGAAAGCATTTTTTTAGTTTGACTTAGCATGAGTCGAGATATGATCGGTTAAATTGGTCCGGCGGATGGTGGGGACGTTTTATCACTTAGACATCCAGTAGTTCTGCAATCAATAAAGCGCGGTTGGAGCTATACGTTTCCGCGGAAAAACGGAAAATTGGAAAACTGGACATATAATAGTTCTGCATTAAGGCGACGTTATGCTCTGCTTTGAGCTTTTGACTAGGTTTGCTCGCCGAGGGTCAATCAAAGCCGAAACCGGTCGTGGATTGGCATGTATAACTGTGCCTGCATGTTGTCAGGTCGTATTCTAAACAAAGATTAATCGTATGCTTGTTGACAATTTTAGAGAAAGAATAAAACCAAAAAGCTTTACATTAGGTTTCCATTAAAAGCATTTCAACCGCTTATGCTCAACACACAGGTTATGCCTACGTCCATCTGAAGGTGGCCCAATAAGGCGAGAACCGGTCGTAGATTTTCTTAGACCAATGCGCCTGCATGTTGTCAGGTGACGTTTTCCAAACGAAGATGATTTGTATCCTTGTAAACGAAGTTGAAGAAAAAATAAACCACTAAGTTCTCAATGAAGGATATAAACTAGCAGTACTGTTTAATGCTGGTAGGTTTATTAACCCTCGAAGTAGTTGTTTCTATTAGTTTCACACAGCTTATGCTCTCCACGAAACTGTTGCCTACATCCACCTGAAGATGGCTCAATAAGGTCAAAACCGATCGTGGATTAACTTCCATCACTATGCCTCCATGTTATCAGAACGCGCTCAAAACAAGGATGATTCGTATCCTTGTGAACGACGACGTTGGAGAACGAATAAAGGTCTGGGCACCCATGACCGCACCGACACGGCTGTGCCTCGGTGGTGAATTGTACTAGGTTTTCTTATCTATAGTCTTCACATCTGCGCACCTTGCGAGATCCGCGCGAGATTAGTTTTGTTTAATTTTTTGAAGGGCACGATGTGGAAACGACGTTAAAGAAATAATAAACTACAAAGTCTCATTAAATTTCAAATGGAAGACATAAACCAGCAGTGCATTTTAATGCTAGTTAAGAGTGGTAGAGCTATTTGCCCTCAGAGTAGTTGTTTTTATTAGTTTCACACAGAGTAGTTTGTATGTTGTCAGGACGTGTTGGAAACAAGGACGATTTGTATTTTTGTGAATGACGTTGGAGTATAAACAGCATAGTTACAAATAAAAGTTCCTGAAAAATTGTTTAAAGCATTTTTTTGCACAACTATTTTTTAAACGCATCAAAATACATCAAAAAGCATATCGCAAGCATTCTGTGGTCAAGAATGAGTGTAACCTATGGATATAAAAATAAACATAAAATTTTATTTCACCCCACAGATACCTATGAAGATTTTTACGCTTTTCAGTGAGCTATAAAAACAAAATCGAACGTAAATTTCATATACTGACTTCAGCTGTTTTTGACGGGCTAAAATTTAATATTTATAAATAATTTTTTCTATTGGTTTATTAGTTTGCCAAAATTGATTGGATTGGTTTTCAAACAGCGGCGGCTCCTATCTACAAGGTGTTCGGTACATGAACCGTCAAAATTTTTTGGGATATTGTTGGGGTCATTTGCTACCTTTTCAACCTTGGAACTTGGGTCCTTAGAGTCACGGCTAAAGAGATATGAATGTTTTAATTTTTTTTCTAAAAGTGTAGCATTTTTATTTCCCTTTAGTACTTACATAAGAAAAATGCTTAGGATAGTTATTTAAAAATAAAAGAATATTTATTTTATTTTTCTGAGGTTATGAACCTTTTGTTTGTTTTGATTTCAAATTGCAACTCGTCAGCAAATTCCCGTTCGGTCAGCATCAATTGACTTACCAAGGAATTAGCTGCCGGTTGCACATATTTTAACGCCTGCTTGCACTAGACTGTTAATGCCTGTTTGAACCACAAACCTTTGTGTCCGGTCATATGTTTTCTTGCTAGAATAAATGGAAATCGCTCTTCGATTTTCAATAGAAGAATCCAATATATTATTCCTGCTATTTTTATTCGTATTCCCTTCTAGTTAATAGTACATTTTTCTCACTGACTACTTTTTAGATCACTGTCGGTGAACAGTCCCTCTTGTCTCTCGAAAAAGCTCGTTTTGATTTGACCATACCCGAGACTATTCTGTGTGCATACTTCCAGTGACAGCACCGTCTTTTCATTCTTTCCCTTCAAAATTTTCAATGGAATAAGGTTATAAATTTTGACCGTTCGTTTTTTCATAAATTTATTTATGGCTTAAAAATAGTTAAAAAACTTAAAATATTTACAGCGAATGATTCGCTGCTGTGTGCACTATGTGCAGACATTTCTTTTGTGACTCGATTGATAGTTTTGAGTGAGAAATTCATGGATGAATTTCTGGCTGCTCCAAACAAAGAGTGAGTAATATATTTTTCTGTTAATTAATTATCTGCATTTTATATCAAGCTATTATTTCTTCTATCTATTGGTAAATTTTCTAAAGGCCATGTATCTTTAATTTAGGGTTTTTCGTCCGGCTCTCTCTCTACCCTTCCTCAATCAGAGTGCCCTCGTGGTCGTCGTCACAACCTGCCTCTTATAGATCTCCTCAACAGAGACCTCCTCAACAGTTTGTGTCTTTGACGTTCACTCTCCCTCCGGTACCTGTTCAGCTACAATGACCTGCTCTATGGCTGCCTTAGTCTGCAGATGCCCTAATATGCCTTGCGGAGCCCTAACCTGCCTTATCCTCTTTGGGACACAAAGGCCTTGATGGTGGTAGCAGTTTTCAGGTGGGATCACTCCTTTTTTTTATAAAATATATATTTATATTTTTCCTTTTTTTTTAAATTAATTAGGCGGTTTCGCTCCATAATTTTTGATATCCTCATAGTTATTAATATTAAAGTTAATATTGTATGCGCTCGCTATGTGGCCACGTATCGGATAAAGGAAGGTTGATTAGATTTTTTTTTATGAACAATTTTCAATTGTAGGAATGTACATAACTAATTTGTTGATAATACAAAGTTTTGAATTCAGTTAAAGTGTATTTCTTTCAAGGTACTAAATTATAAAAAGGTTGAAGTTATCTTAAAACAACACTTGGTAAATATTAATAAATATATTTCCTTTTTTAATATTTATTAAAAACTTCACTTCAACTTATTACCAAAAAAGGTGGCGCTCAAATAGCAGAAGAGTTTCCTAATCCACAACCTAATGTCACCAGACAAATGAGCAGCCGTACGCACTTTGTAAAGTATTATTGGTTTGTCCTGGCAACAGAATAAACAAATAATGCTGCAAAATTACCCAAAATCCCACCTTTAACCCTCGTAAGCTTTTTATTAATGTCTGGAAAAGCACCATTTTTTTTATAATTCTGTAATCTTATCTACTTCAACTAATTAATAGATTTGTTAAAATTGATGTACCAATGGGACATACGAGGTTTTTTATTGAAGAACATTTTAGTGATTTTGAGAAAGCAAATCAATTTCAAAATTAAAAATTAAAAAAAGTATGGACACTTGAGGACTTCATTTTTTTTAAAAAACTTCTTTAGGTGATTACCTTTCTAACGGTATGCTAAACATTGATTAAACAAAACAATTCTGCTTTAAAATACGGATATTCTGTGAGACGGGCAATAATCATTCGGACTTGATAAGAAAAACAATTTGATGTTTATTATCGTTTACCTACTTACACAAAAGTTAAACGAAGAAGCATAGGATTACAGAATTATTTTTAAAAAATGGTACTTTTCCAGACATTAATAAAAAGCTTAAAGGTGGGATTTTGGATAATTTTATGTGCCGAACACCCTGTATACAACATGGTAGTGCCAGAAGTTTGAGTCAGTAAAAAAAAATCGGGGTGTTGCACCCAAATGTTTACCCACAAGTCATTAAAAAACTTTCTTTCTCTTCTTCTCTTTTCTAATTCTATTTTTTTTAAAGAAACTTACCCATGCCCACGCGAATACCGCCATGAAATGACTCAACATTTATCAAGTAATTCTGCTAAAATAATTGAAGATTTTTAAAGGGCGTAAATTAAAACATCTATGCTCCACGCACCAAAACAATGCAAGTAATAAGACTAACTGATGGCCTGTACCAGGCACAAAATTTCTTTGATTGTTTCTATTTAAACCAGGCTAAAATGCCCAACATTGGCCCTATCACTGTCGCTCATATAGGCCGCAGAAAAAATCTATTTCTATTCAAAGGAGCCCAGAGAAAAGGGGGTTGTTGGGTAACCTGTACTTGGGGTTTCAGTGGCTCATCATTCATCACGTCGCCGTCGCATCGAGTCGGAGCGTGATCCACTGCATTGCACAGGGCTACCGTTTTTTTACAGAAAAATACGGTAGTGCCGTGGCACTACCTCACGAGCCGCCACTGTTTTCGAATGTTAATCATCAATAATCAAGCATTTTTCCACAGTAGCCAATAGCCAATAGACGGCAATTAACATCAGTCGACACAGTCGCATAAATTTTCACAAAGCGTACCAAATCTTTCTACTGCGCCGATGTTTTGGTTGGTTGATCGATTAGATAGAATTAAACCACTTTTTTTTAGACCCTGATAATCGATATTGTTTAATAATAATCAATCTCTTTCCATTTAGCTTTCTTTAATCCATCTTTGAACATAGGCCTCCTCCAATATCTTCCACTCTTCTGTGTCTGTCGCCGTGTTCATCCATCTAGTTCCCGCATGTTTCTTCAAATCGTCCGCCCATCTCATTTGGAGTCTTCCGCTACTTCTTTTATTTTCCCAAGATCTCCAGTTTACAATACATTTGTTCCAATGTCTTTCTCATCCCTTACTTTTGTTTTATTTCTTATCCATTTATTCTTTTTTCTATTTGTCAGCTTTACATGTAACATTAGTCTTTCCATTTATCTTCGGGCTTTTGTTACCTTATCCGTGTTTGATTTTGTAAGTGGCCAGGTCTGGTAGTAAGTAGAGGAAGTTTTGAGGTGCTGAGGATATTTTTTATTTCTTAATATGTAGCTTAATTTACCAAATACTGCCCAGGCCAATCTTACTCGTCTAATGATTTCAGCTGTTTGGTTCTCTTTTTTCAGTTTAATAATTTGTCCCAGGTATATATATTCCTCTACTTGTTCTATTTTATTTTGGTTTACATATATTTATCGGTTTCACAACGTTCTACGTCTTCCGATACCCAATCTCCACTCGTTTCTGTTTGCCCATAATTCATCATCTAGGCCTCATATTCTTATTTCACTGTCTATTCCTTCTCTCCAGCTTCTCCTTGGCCGTCCTCGTTTTCTTCGGCCAGTTGGTTTCCATTGTAGTATTTGTTTAGGTAGTCTTTCATCATTCATTCTTTGTACATGTCCGTACCACACCAGTTGTTTTGTTCTTATATCATCCACTAAAGTACGTTCACCCACTGTCATAATTTCTCTTATTCTTTGATTTGTAACTCTTTCTCTTTTTGATTTCCCTGCTGCTCTTCTCCAATAGTCCATCTCCGTAGCGGAAAGCATTTTTTCTGTTCTATCCTTGATTGGCCATACTTCTGAGCCGTATGTAATAATACTTTTTATAATGGTTATATAAGCTTTTTGTTATGTTTTGATATACTTTGGTCCCAAATTATTCCATTTAATAAAGTTATTGCTTTTCTTCCTTGTACGTTTCGATCTTTTATAGCTTTGTCTAGTGTTCCGTCAGCTGTAATTTTTAGACCTAAGTATTTATACTCATCACAGGAGTGAATTCGCTGCCCGGTATTTAAGATTAGATCCTGTTTCATTCCACCGATACACATATACTCTGTCTTATTGAGATTAACCTCTAGTCCCCACTTATTGTACTCTTCTATTAGTTTTCGTGTCATATATTCGAGGTCGTCATAATCCTGAGCCACTACTATCTGATCATCGGCGAAACATAAAGTATACAAGGTGGTTTCGTCCAACGGAATTCCCATGTTTTGGCATTTTCTCTTCCATACTTTAAGGACTTGTTCCAAGTATATCTTGAAGAGCGTAGGCGAGATACAGCAACCTTGTTTAAGACCTTTATTTACTTGAAAGCCTTTGGTTAGTTTTGCTTTTATTTTAACTTTTGCCTTACTATTGCGGTATAACTCTTGGATGGCCTTAATTAGTTGTACGCTTATGTTTGTGTTTTCCAACGCTTTCCAAAGCAGATTTAGTGGTATACTATCATATGCCTTCTGCAGATCCACATAAAGCAGATGCAGCTCTTGACCGTATGCCATTTTCTTTTCAATAACTTGGGTTATACAAAAGAGGTGATCTGAAGTCGATCTACCCGCCCTGAAACCAGCTTGTTCTTCTGCCTCCATGTCTTTATATTCGCTCTCTACTTTATTTCTTATTATTTTACCGTATATTCTGCTTAGCGTACTAGTCACAGATATACCTCTATAATTGTCACATATATCTTTCCTTCCTTTTTTGTGTATTGTGGATATATATGACGTTTTCCACTCAGTTGGGACTACCTACCACCCACCTACCAGTCGGGTACGGGTAGACCTCGTCAGATGTCTATCAGGGGAAATGAATCGACCCCTGCCCTCCGTAGATTCCAGGTACTCTTCGACCCGGAGAGTTAGCACCTGTATAGGGTCCCTTTCCCAGGGTTACGGGAGAAGACCACATCGATATGAAAGGCGGAGAGAATGGACCTCGGTACGGTGATCATAGCGTAGGTGGCAACCTCTATTTTGGTTTATTCTGACCGTAATATCTTCATCTGTGTTTGTTATGATTTTAGTTTTAGTGTAGTTCGTACTTAAGCCTATATTTTTAGCTGCTGTATCCAGTTCTTCCAGCATTTTTATCAGTTCTTCTTTCTTGTCTGTTATTAAGGCGATATCATCAGCATATCTTAGGTGGTTCAAGAATTGTCCGTTTACTTTGATTATTTCTTCCCAATCTAAGCTTTTAAAAACATATTCTAGGGCCTGGTTAAATAATTTAGGAGATATTATGTCACCCTGGGTGGGTTCTTCGTGGATTTTGATTGATGTTGGTGCTTCGCTAAATATATTGGCATTAAGTCTATATATCTGTGATCTATTCGGCTATTAAGTAAAGATGCTTTAACCGCCCAGTGCTCAATGCTATCGAAAGCTTTTTCGAGGTCTATAAATAAAATATATAGTGGAATGTTATATACGTTGGCTCGTTCTAATAGGATTTTCATGGTTAATAAGTGGTAAACTGTACTGAAACCTTTTCTAAAGCCTGCTTGTTCCTTTGATTGATATCCGTCAAATTTTGTTGTTAGTCTCTCTGTTAATATTTTCGTGAAAAGCTTATAAATTACATTGAGGAGTGTTATAGGTCGATAGTTTTTTAAATCTGCTCTATCGCTTTTCTTGTGTAGAATAATGGATATGGATTCTTTCCAGTTGATTGGGATTATTTTTTATTTTTATATTTTATTCAGGAGAATATGGAGGGTATTACCTACAGCTTTACCACCGTACTTGAGCATTTCTACCGTTACTCCGTCTTTTCCAGGTGATTTGTCATTTTTCGTTTTTTTTAATGCTCTCTTCATTTTCGCTTTGTTTATTTCAGGTTGTAGCTCTGAGTTTATGTTCTTTATTTTTGTTTGGAGTTTCTTCAAGGTCTCTCGTGAAGGTTCCCTTTTTGTTTGGTATAATTCTGTATAGAATAGTGTGATATTTATGATATCCTCTTTAACGTTTTAGTTTCTTATCTACCTAGAGTCGGCCTTAGATATTTCACATTTCTGTTATTTTCTATAACTCTCTCAACTTTAATTTATTGGCTCTTTCTTTTATGTTTTTAATCATTTTTCTCTTCTTCTCTCTCTCTCTCTCGAGGGTCCCCCCTTTTTCCATCAGTCTCATTATTTCTTCTGATATACAATTTCCCTCTGTTTATCTTTTTGTGCGATGTCTTTTCCTACTTTGGTCATAGCTCTTGTCCTTTAGCCTTTCTTTGTATATAGCTTTATTTTCGGTAAGTTTATTTATGTCAAGTTGTTCATTGTTATTATTACTTTTTCTTTTCATTTCGAAATTGCTATCAATGCAGATTTTTGTTCTGACCATCCTGTGCGGGGGGGGGGCGACAGCTAAAAAGGGCGCCTCTGAAAAATCTTGTGTGACAAAAAAAAAAACAAAAAGGTCACAAGGGCGCCTCTCACGAATCTTGCGACCAAAAAAAAAAAAAAAAAAGGTCTTCATGTCGTTAATTTCCTTGGCACCCACTCAATTGGCCGTTACCGGCCCGACTTAATAACGCTGAGGGCGCTCCGGCCACCTATGGGGCGCCACTACCCTCGGGACGGGGGGGGGGGGGGGGCGACGAACCCCCCGCGCCCCCCCCCCCACGCTACGCCGCTGATAGAACGAGTTCATTGCATAAAGCTGTTTTTCCTCTAGATAGTTCATAAAGGTTGTGCTCCTGTCATTCCTTTCTTCATATCCAAAATCTCCTATTTTAGTCTCTTCGATGTTCATCCTCTTACCTAATTTGGCATTGAAATCTCCCATTAGTAGTGTCAGATGGGTTTTGTTTCCTTCAATGGCTTTTGAGATATCTTCGTAGAATGCTTCAAAATGCTTGTCATCGTAGGTAGAGTTGGGGGCATATCGGTCGACACTGCTCGAGTATAATTCAATAATGACATAACTGAAATTTTTTAGGACACAAATTTAAGCCAACTTAACAATGCCATGTCGGCCCATCCTTCCTTGTCGTGTGTCGATCACACCTACTTGGCAAGCGTTATTCGGGGGTTCTGGTATCCTTTGTAAAGGATAAAAAGAATTTTGCACGGTGTAGGTGTTGATATCGCTCAATATTTTTCTAATTTTTGGTTTACAGTGCGAGGAAGATCTCATAAGAAAGTGACCCAAAAAATCCAGGATCCTAGTTCGAGACCATGCCTTACGAATATTGCAAGTAATACTATGAACTATTTGCAAATGCATTATCCTAAAAACTAATCAAATCTAGGGAAGTTTTTGTCATTTATGGCTCCTAGTTTATTTTACAAAAAGTGTAATTTTTTTACGATGCTGGTGTTGGTAGGTGCCTGATTTTTGAATGTCGATTAGGTATTTTCTCCCCAGTTACCTCGACGCATTAAATTACACGGTGGATAAATTTTTTTACGACGGCTCATAAAAAGTTGTATAATTTAATTTAAAATTTTTATTTTACTTTTATGTTTTTCTTTAGCTGTAAAAGTGCTAAATTTCGCCTTTTAAAATCTGAAATTCAGTTACACGAAGATAGAGGCGAACTTATGAATTAAATTTCGTTTTTTTTAAATTACGACCTAACGAAGCAAGTTGGTCAAACACGAGAACAAAGCTTGGCGAGAAATGCGCGAAATAATACCAACCTCATATTTTTCAAGCCACTTGGCAGTTTAGTTTCCATCCTTTTATCTAAAAACCAAATAAAAGAGTCAATCTGTTTAGTTTTTGCTAGAATAACCGTTTTTAATTTTATTGTGAAGGTAATGCAATAAACTAACATTGAAACCCGATAGAAATTCATCTAATCACTTGTTCAACCGATTTTATTGCTTTTTTTTCGCTAAAGGCTTACTTAGAGACTGTAACTAGCTATGCTTGGTACCTACAAGGTGACAAAAAGATTCGAGGGGTATACTTTACCCCTATATTTTGAATGGGGAAAGTGGGTCTAGTGATGCCTTGTTTTGAAGCTCTCTTGAATATCTTTATAACCGTGTCAAAATTTCGAAAATCCATCGATTAGTTTTTGAGATATTTGCTTTCAAACAAACGTGGAATTTCGTACCCGTGAATTTAAAAATCAAACAAGTTTCGTGGCTAATCGGGCAAAAAGGAGTTTTTTTGTTTCCCTTATATTTTTCCGTGGGTAGCCTGAAAGCTTAACCTCACGGGGGTCCAAGATCTAATGGACACCTAATAAGTGTTGACAGTTAACCGTTTCGTCCTTATGGGACTCCTCAGAACAAATCTTGCGAAGTTAATCAGACGGTTTTGTCTCTAATTAAATGTAATTAGTCTACCGAGATACGAGAGAAACAAAAAACCAAAAGCAGGCGAAAGAAAACACTGCTATACAATATCGATCAATGAAAAGATCGAATGCAAATAAAAGAAAACAACTATAGTCCGTGACCTACGACAGCTCTCTCTTTCAGGCCGGATCAACACAGATTGCATTTTTACCCCCGTGAGGTTAAGTTTTCAGGCTACCCACGGAAAAATATAAGGGAAACAAAAAACTCCTTTTTGCCCGATTAGCCACGAAACTTGTTTGATTTGCTTTCAAATTTCCAAATTTAACATGGAATGATAAAATAAAAATTAAATTTGGATGTTTGATGCTTTTTAAAGTGTCACCTTGTATATAAAAAAAGCTAAGTAGTTTATAAAATAATAAGCTTCTTTTAAACGTATATGTCAAAGGAATTAACAACTTATATTATAATTGCGTAAGGTTTATAAAGACCCCGATATCATTTGTTTATGTCTCAAATCAACAGCCAATGGCCAATTGTTTAGTAAAATTCTAAATTGTGATACACATAATTCCTACCACTATAAAAAAAACCTTAAGCAGTCTCTCGATTTAAAATCACCTAAATATATGTATAAAACTAAACACAACCATCTTTGGCTAGCATATAATATTTAGTTATAACTCTCGTAATTTATAATCTAGCTTATATCTAGCTTTTTAAAATGCTTTATTTTAATATTTTCGATATCAATGTCTGCAGCATATGAATTATATAAATTATGTTTCGCATCCCTGTTCTACAAAATAATGAAAACCAGGTCTGGTTTTCATTATTTTGTAGAGCAGGGATACTCACATAATTTGGATCGAACTTCCTTAAGGTAATCGTAATTCGTTTGAGCCATTAATTACATAGTTGATAGACCGGCGAGTTTTTATAAAGGTTTGTTCTGGGAAATGTGAGATAAAACATGTTAGAATTTCTTGAGTTGAGATGATTAATTGCAAAGGGTATTTGATTTAAAATATCTGGACAGTTAATATCATTCTTAAGTATTATAAACATAGTACATAAAAATAATTTAATTCTTCTTCTATCCAAAGAGAGCCCACCGAACAATCCTAAAAATTTACTGTCACATCCTCTTGGGGGGTAACTTCCAAATTTCCTAAAATACATGCACTCCGTCAATGGTGTTTATCCAAACGTTGTACTAAGGAGACCATATTATAGCACCATATTCCAAAATGGGTAAAACAAGGCTGTCAAATAAATGCAATGCAATATTAATGCTTAAGTTTTTGTGTTCCTAGTTATTATGCCTGCCACCTTCTGGGCACTTTCAACTTTGCTAATAGTATGGTCAAACCTCTTTGATTGTCTACTCTTTTGAGAGTGGTTCCATCATTATCACAATATATTATTTCCATATACCGGGTTGTTAAAAAAAATCGGACAAAATGTGTTTTGTTATAAATTTCAAACTATTGCTTTTAATGGAATTTTGAAGGGAATTTATAAGACTTTCGAGCAAAAATATTTTTTTGTTTGCCATCTTATATTTTAAGATTAAAATATAAGATGGCGGACAGAATCAAATTTCACCCTTAAAAAAGGCCTCGGTTATTCTTATGATCTGGAATTTCTCTTGAATTTTTAGAAAAGCACTGTTTTAGCCCCGTACAACAAACCACAAACCATGTGGTTTTTTATTTAAACCGTTATTTTACATATTTAACTTAATTCTCTGATTTGATTTCTTCATAAATTATTACTAACGATTTGAATACAATCAAAAGTAGTGTGGTGAAAATTAATTGCTTCTAAGATCATGATTAAAATTTGCGGCCGTCTTAGTCCAAGTTAGTGACCAAAATCAAACTTGACTCTTCAAAGAGGCTCGATTATTCTTGCAATCCTGACCTTTTTTAGATTATTTTTTAAATTAGTAGAAAAGCACTATTTCCGGCGCACACACAGAGTACGAATTATTAAAATCGGTTTAGTGGTTCTTTAAATAATAATCTTTGTTTCATTCACTGTTTTACAGATTATGCGATTGCCTTGCTAATTCTCTTCAGATTCATTTCCTCATAAATTTATTATTACTAAACCGATTTTTATTAATATTATTATTATTTGTCGTCATTTTAAAGTTCAAATCATAATCGTTTAATAATTAGTACCTTGTTGGGGATGTGAGAAATGGATTTATTCGGTCATTTTAAATTTTAAAATGGCGGCCAATTTTAATGCTCTTGAAAGTGAAATGGAACAACGGTTAAAATATAAATTAATATTTAGGGAAGTACTGAACCGATTTTAATGATTCTTAGTTTGTTATAATTATAAATTTATAAAAAAATGTACGAGAGTTTTGACAAAACAATCGTATAATCATCTGCATAAAACAGTTTCTTTGGGAAGCACTAAGCTAATTTTAATAATTCGCACCTCGTTGTGCGTGCCAAAAATAGGCGTTTGCTAAAAAATCTAAAACATTTTTGGAACTCAAGAATAAAAGGCCCTCTTTGAAAAGTCACATTTTGTTCTGTTCACCAACTTGGATTTTAAGAAAGCCGACAACAAAATTTCTCTGCTCCAAGGCCCGATGAATTCTCTGCAAAATACAGTTTTTTTTTATTAAGATCCGTGGTAAATTTCGAAAGTTAAAACAAAAACCATTTTATCCGGCTTTTCTTGGCTCACTCGGTATAAGAATCATGCGTTGGGTTGTTATTCTTTTCGCAGTTATAAAAGTCCGGGTAATGTTGGGTCTACAATCTGGCAAACAAAGCAAACACATAACATTACAAATGACCACCATTTAAAAAGCTATAACCGATGCGCAGTCCGCAGGTTTTTCTCAGGCTTAATAGCCATCTAGGGGAGCATCATCCCCAACTCGAACAAATAACGACGGCATACTAATGGGAACAAAATAACAGCTCAGCAAATAGTGGCGTTTAGACACAGACACAATAAGAACGACAAAGACTAAAATCATCTGGCTACCTATTCTCGTACTTGAATGATGTGATAGTTCCCATCACATGCTCTGGCCAATGGGATGCTTTAAATTAGTTCCGAGCAGTGACGTGCTATGCAGAAGAACCTCAACTGCGCAACCTTCTCCTACGATCCGACCGAGAAACGTTTAGTTGGTACGGGGCAGGAGATGAGATTTCACTTCCAACGCATAAAATTTACTAACTCTGAAGAGCAGGCGACTGTGTTATTGATCGAGACAAGTAATTTCACACAACACGCGACCCCTCAGAGTTTGCTATTGTCCAAAGCCAAAAAATAGAGCCTCAGGTGGTTCTAGATCAACCTAAGATTTTTGTTATGATTATCTCGGTTGTAAAACCCTAAATTGAATCAAATATAAACATTGTGTTAAGGATTTTTCAAGGTTGCTTGAACGCCTATTGGCGACATTGACGAGTTGACGATTTCTCAACGTTTATCACAACTACGGTCATGGTGGCAATCGTTTCGAGACAATATATTGTATCTTCAATTTTATGGGTAATTTTTTAGTTGTGAAGACATTGACTACAAAGCGTTGTTCTTAACCAGTAAGCATGTGTTACTTGCTTAAAGCAATATTAACTTAGACTAGGCCGGCTTGATGATGAAAAAAAACAAATTTAACAATGTAGAGGAGATCAAAATAAGCAACTTTTATTATGGTGAGATCACTGACGAGTTGACGTTTTCTCAACGTTAACCAAAACTACAGTAACGATGGCAATTATTTCGCGACCATATATTTTACCTTCAATTTTATGGGTCAGTTTTTAGTGGTGATGACATCGACTACAAAGTGTTGTTCCCAACCAGTAACCATCGCTCACTTGCTTGATGCAATATTAACCTAGACTAGGCCGAAACAAAGTCAAATTTGACATTGTAGAGAAGATAAAAATAAGCGACTTTTATTAAGGTGACGACACTGACGAGTTGACGTTTTCTCAACGTTGACCAAAACTACAGTAACGATGGCAATTATTTCGCGACCATATATTTTACTTTTAATTTTATGGGTCAGTTTTTAGTTGTGATGACATCTTCTACAAAGTATTGTTCTCAACCTGCTTCACTTGCTTGACTAAATCTTAACGTAGACTAGGCAGGCCAGTGCAATGTTGACGTGAACGCAACACCACAGGGGTTTTCTACATATCGAAATTTAATGAAATTTTCAGTTTTGTATTAAGGACTACGCCCAATCGAATAACGCTAACGAATTTTTTAAGGGCTTCCACTTATTTTAAAAATCGTTTTTAAAATCCATGTACAGTGAATGAAACGTCCTATAGGCGGACACTCATGGTTTCGTCGATTTGGTCCGCTTATTGGAGGTGTCCGCTTAAAAGAGAGAGCTGCGAAATTTTAATATATATTTATTAACAATTTCCGCTGCCAATCCTTTGTTTCTTCTACGAAACGTTAACAACATCCATTTTTTTACGTAAACTAAGAAGTTGTTTACTAGCGCCATTTCAAAGAGATCTATTAGTCCAGTGTTGCCAGACTTTTCTGACGACTTTCCTTCAACTAAGTGACAAAAACCCTTCATATCCTTCAAAACATTACGGGTGGGAGGTCGACACCAAATCAAAAAAAAAACTTTATACCATAAACATATTTTTACCTTCATAGCCGGTATTAGTTTCGACGAATTTTTTTTTCAGATAACGCTAAAAATGTGTTATTTGGGTGTATTTTGACCTTCCTTAGCAATATCGTCGTGATGTCTGCTGTGTGTGGGTGTGTGTATATTATTTCTGTCCGTAACACGATAGCTTCTAAACCGTTAAACCAATTTTCATAAAATGTTCAGGTGAAATAGTGTTCAACATTCTTATGAGCTGATTAGATTTTGGTCAAAATCCATCAGGGAAAGTGACACTTTTATGACAATTAAAAAATTTAAAAAATGCTAACTTCTAATTGGAGCGTCGTATCAATATGCGGTTTTCGGAATATAGTAGAATGTATTTTGCTCAATAATTTGTGTTATTACCACAAACTTCGTAAGAGCTTTAGTTTCTCAGATATTTACAAAAAACTGTGTTCCAGGCTGATATATCATGGCTTCAATTGAAGTGTGCAATAGGCTAGATCCGTCATGGATCCATTTATTTTTAATAAAAACAGACGAAAAAATCAAACAAATAAAAGATTTATAACTTAAATCATAAGTTTTAAAAACCAAAATTATTTAAATTTACCTACATATTTAAGTTTATTAAAATTATTGGAATATTTGCAACATATATAACTTTGCCTTAAAATGCCCAATACCCTTTAAATTCTGATAAAAACCTTTAATCCTTCAATAGTCAAAATTTTTGTTCAAAACCCTTCGTCGTAAATACGACAGAAGTATTTAGTCTCCGCATTAAAACGGGAAGAGGTAATTCCCCGGCTGCAGAGTGCGTTGTTGTCAACATACGACATAATATTTATGCCCATGTCGTGCAACGCACCGTCCCGTTGTTAGAGGTTCGCGACAGGTTAAGGGAGGTTTCAGAATTTTTTTAACCAAGAAAAATTGTCCGCGTCTTGTTATTGGAGTGTCCCGTTATTGGAGTGAATTTTACATGTAAAGAAATAGGGAAAAGCTTGATTCCAACAAATTCGTCCGCCTACAGGGTGTTTCCGCTTAATAGAGGTGTCCGCAAGGAGATGTTTCACTGTAGTTACTTTTTTTCTAAGACACGCTACATAAACAAAAAGCAACCTAACTTGACTTTAAAAGTTTACCGAGCAAATATCTATACTTTTCCCATAGGGCTTCAAAAATTGATTATAAAAATATATATATGCATCCACAACATAATTATTATTAGTAAGTACCTACTGAAAATAATCAAATATAGGTAGTCACTAAAATAAAAACATACCTAACCAATGCAAAGTCCAATTAACTAATTATCAACTGATCCCGTAATCGCTAACTAATTAGCATAAGCTGCAGGCAAATAATGCTGACCAATTTTATTTGAGAATCAACCGAAACCATTGGCGGCAATATCCTTGGACCAAGGGGGGGCCATGGGTATCTTACGGGCGTAAGACCACCAGGTTTAAGGTGAAAATTTATTTTGCTGTCACTTTCTGCACAAGCAGATTGCTTGTTATCCCCCCTTATGGCCGCTAGTAACCAGAATGGGTAAAAATATTAGCAAATGAAAGGGAAACCTGGAGACACCTGGCTCCACTGTAGCTATCCTAAATAAAAGAGAATGCCTTTAATACATGTTAAAATAATACTCAAATCCTTAAGGGCTTAAAGAATGCGTGATGATTTTCATAGCTAAAATGAAAAGGAAAGATTTTGAATTCAGAACAATAACAAAAGAGCTCAAGAAGTTTGATGATTGTTCACGCGTTTCGGCGATATATCACTTTAATGGTTACACGGTTCAAGGTGTTTGGCCTTTTGTGGTGCCATTCTTTATACTTAAACTTTTGTTTTGAAAATATTACCCATACCTTGTTTAAATAAAATATTTTGTATCATAAGAAAAATTAGTAAAAAAGTGATATCTGTGGCAGTATTCTTGAAATCTCCCCGAGTGAGCACTCCCTCGTTTCTCACCGTATTGCATAAATGCAGTATTCTTGGTTTGGGGAATACATGAAAAGTGATATGAAATGAGCGCACTGTTGCCAATTTTCAGATGACAGCACGTGACAATTTTGACCAATAAAAAAGCAAAAAATTTTGACAGACAATTAACCAAATACAGTTATGTGTTGAAGGGATGTAACCCCAATTTTTATTTCCTTGATTTTTTGTTTGTGGACATGGATGGACAAAAAATGAGTTATATTAAATTTGCCCCAAGATTTTTTATTTAGTTTTTATTTAAATATGACTTATTTTTTCTTAAATAATAGCTCTGTTCTTATGTTATGAGATCAAAATTTGTGTTAAATCTAACCGCGATCAATTGAGCAAACATATCCTAACCGATGTGTCGACCACCAGCATTTTGCAAAAAAAATGTCCCCACAAAAAAAGTTGTTCTTCGAAAAAAAATGCTTTTTCAAAAAACTAATTTACAAAAAAAAACTAAAAATATTTTTTTTACAAAAATTATATTTGAAAATAATACTTTCTTAAAAAGTAGTTTTTTCAAAAACTAATTTATAAAAAAAAAAACTAAAAATTTGTTTTAATAATAATTTTTCAATAAGCAGTTTTTAAAAAATATATTTAGCCCAAAAAGATTTAATGGTGGAGTTTATCAAGGAAAAGCCTGTAATGGAGGCCAAAAAATATACTTCAACATTTACAAAACAAACAGGGAAAAAACTTTAAAAAAACAAAACCCACACGTAACCAAAACAACATTTTCTAGGTTATCTCAGAGTTTTTGACAAAAGTGACCACGTCAGCAATATCGAGATCTCCCCGGTGAAAAGTCGCCATAATGTCATACGTTTTTCGGGTGAGAATTTCAAGAATACAACTGGGGGAGAAACGCCCACTTTCGCTCGAATTTCGAGGAGTACTCGCTCGGGGAGATTTCAAGAATCACGACACTGAGGTCTTTAGATGAAACCTTTAAATTATGATAATTTAAATTATGTAATTTAGTTGTTTAATTATAGTTTTAAAAGTGGTGCGAAAATTTCCGAGAATTTATTCCACCATATTGAGCAAATTGCTGTGTCCCCAATTGAGCACGTAACAAAGCAGAGGGGATATAATATATTTTTAGAATGCCAAACCAACCCCAAAAATTGCAATATATTATCGACGAAGCCAGTGACAAGCTAACAAACAAATTGACTCCTCTTTAAAGGAATTTCGCAAACATAAAAAGCAAATGGACTAAGGCTAAAGGCACAATTAAAAATAAAAGCGACTTGATACAGGTGATTGGAGGCCAGATGTGTGGTGTAAAACAACTATCAAAATATATTATATTTTCAGTTAGGCCTTTAGCCTTATCCATTTTGCTTATATAATTTTACAAATAATGGAGAATAACTAGCGTTTTTTGCTAAATAAATGGTTTATATATATATAGTAAGGGTTATATTTTCCAGTCTAGCTCCCAGTAATGTCTGTTATGTAATGTCCCTGTATATTTGGTACCCACCCTTCCCTGTATGGTCCAATAGTTAGATGCACCCTGCATATTGAGTACCAGTATGGAAATGGACAACTCGTCAAACATTAATCATCTTGTCATGTAAGTTGCCACATAAGTTTATTTAAAACTATTCATTAGCTGCCTAACCAATGTCCAGTTCTACTGCCAGAATTAAAACTGCTGGATCCTACTTTACTGGAATCGAAATATCCGGGTCCAAGTTTACCGGAATCGAAATATCTGTGTCCTCCTTTTCCGGAATCGACCTAACCAGATTTTGGGTCTTCGGAATTGGTTTAAACGAGTTCTAGAACCAAACCAAGCCCCTGATTACCGAGATTGATCTAACCCGGTCTTGGATTACCGGAATCATCCCAACCTGATCCTGAGTATCTTGAATCAGTCCAACTGGGTCTCAGATTACTGAAATTGACCTGACATATGTATGTCCATTACCGGCATTGATCTAGCCGGGTCCTAGAATGCCAGAATCAATCCAGTGGAGTCCTAGATTACCGTTCATTGCCCAGGACACCCTAAATTACTAAATAAACCTAAGCGAGCTTGGTTGGTCCTGTCAATTATCGAGTTTACGACATCTTTTTATTTGTAGTAGGTACAGTCGGGGACTTAATAAATGGCCGCTGCCGTTTTCAGAAGAGCTTGGATGAGAATTCCAATACCGGGCGAGGTTTATGAATGAATGAATTATTGAACATCGTATCGCGCGCTTTCATTTCCTCGACTCCACGTCGATCGGCTGTCGCTGTGCACTTTTGTGTGTAATGCAATTTTTGCTATTGAAATTAATAACTATTTGGAATATTGGCCGATAAACGGGCGAAGCCATACACGTTTTTTGGATACATACATTTCTTTTTTTAGCTGATTTTTTGTTTATTAGCATAGGATGTGTGTATTTTGGCGGGATTAATACAGACAGAGATATTTTTACTTAATACCTGCTTTTTTAATTGTTTAACATAAAGGATGGCCCACCGAAAACGTAAGGTATTACTTTTCGAAAAAATCCAAAAACAAAAGTTTGTTTGTCGGGGGCAAATTTTTGAGGATGGGATTTTTTGTTTGATGAAATTACCATTGGCAATTGTTTAAACAGTTTTATTTAATATAATATATTTGTTTATTTGTATGTTTTTCAAACTTTTTCAACTAGGTATTTGGTGGTTAGTATACAATCCAAAATTTTTTTTATCAGAAAAATAAATAAAATGGGGGATCCAAAATGGCGGATTTTCCCATTTATGAAGCGATATGCAACAAACTCGGAACTGTGGGACCTTTTAGGTCGCTGATTATTATTTTGAACTTAAAATAAAAAATTTAAAATGGCGGATTCAAAATTTGCGGACTTTCCCATTTATGAACCAATATGCATCCAATTCGGAACTTTGGGGTGTTTTAGGTCGCTTTAAAAAAATAAAATGGCGGAACCTCAATGGCGCACTTTCCTATAAACTGATTTTCCTAAAACTTGAAACATGGCGGCGCTTAAGGTAACTCAATATAATTTTTGACTTAAATTTAAAAACATGAAAAAGGCGGATCCAAAATGGTAAATTTTCCCATTTATGAACCGATATGCATCAAAATCGGAACTTTGGGGTGTTTCAGGTCGCTGAATATGATTTCTAACTTTAACTTAAAAAAAAGTCAAAATGGCGGATCCACAATGGCGTACCTTTTTATTTATTAACCGATTTGCCTCAAACTTGAAACATCGCGGCGCTTAAGGTAACTCAATACAACTTTTAACTAAAATTTTCCCATTTATCAACTGATATGCATCAAAATTGGAACTTTGAGATCTTTCAGGTTGCTGATTATTATTTTTAACTTAAACTAAAAAGAAATCAAAATGACGGATCCAAAATAATGGATTTTTCCCTGGGATGTTTCCGATCGCTGATTATGATTTTTAACTTGAACTTAAAAATAAATGGATCCATGATGGATCTGATACCTTCCTAGCTAGCCGATTAGCACACTTCAATCGACGCTTTGTTAAAAATCAGCCTTAAAAACAGTTTTTTGTGAATATTTCGCAAACTAAAGCTCCCACGAAGTTTTTGGTTATAACACAAATTATTAAGCAAAATGTACTATATTCCGAATGAAAGGTTCTCGCTGATTTGGAAATGTTTATTTAAACTTGGCTATAATAATTAACACTTGCCATTAGCCATTTGTAATTTGCCATTTGCCATTTGCAATTTGCCACTGGCCATTGGTGCCATTGGCCATTTGTCATTTGTCATTTGTCATTTGTCATTTGTCATTTGTCATTTGTCATTTGTCATTTGTCATTTGTCATTTGTCATTTGTCATTTGTCATTTGTCATTTGTCATTTGTCATTTGTCATTTGTCATTTGTCATTTGTCATTTGTCATTTGTCATTTGTCATTTGTCATTTGTCATTTGTCATTTGTCATTTGCCATTTGCCATTTGCCATTTGCCATTTGTCATTGGCCATTTGCCATTTTCCACGTTCCATTTTTCATTTTCAATTTTCAATTTTCAATTTTCAATTTTCAATTTTCAATTTTCAATTTTCAATTTTCAATTTTCAATTTTCAATTTTCAATTTTCAATTTTCAATTTTCAATTTTCAATTTTCAATTTTCAATTTTCAATTTTCAATTTTCAATTTTCAATTTTCAATTTTCAATTTTCAATTTTCAATTTTCAATTTTCAGTTTTCAGTTTTCAGTTTTCAGTTTTCAGTTTTCACTTTTCAGTTTTCACTTTTCACTTTTCAGTTTTCACTTTTCAATTTTCAATTTTCAATTTTCAATTTTCAATTTTCAATTTTCAATTTTCAATTTTCAATTTTCAATTTTCAATTTTCAATTTTCAATTTTCAATTTTCAATTTTCAATTTTCAACTTTCAACTTTCAACTTTCAACTTTCAACTTTCAACTTTCAACTTTCAACTTTCAACTTTCAACTTTCAACTTTCAACTTTCAACTTTCAACTTTCAACTTTCAACTTTCAACTTTCAACTTTCAACTTTCAACTTTCAACTTTCAACTTTCAACTTTCAACTTTCAACTTTCAACTTTCAACTTTCAACTTTCAACTTTCAACTTTCAACTTTCAACTTTCAACTTTCAACTTTCAACTTTCAACTTTCAACTTTCAACTTTCAACTTTCAACTTTCAACTTTCAACTTTCAACTTTCAACTTTCAACTTTCAACTTTCAACTTTCAACTTTCAACTTTCAACTTTCAACTTTCAACTTTCAACTTTCAACTTTCAACTTTCAACTTTCAACTTTCAACTTTCAACTTTCAACTTTCAACTTTCAACTTTCAACTTTCAACTTTCAACTTTCAACTTTCAACTTTCAACTTTCAACTTTCAACTTTCAACTTTCAACTTTCAACTTTCAACTTTCAACTTTCAACTTTCAACTTTCAACTTTCAACTTTCAACTTTCAACTTTCAACTTTCAACTTTCAACTTTCAACTTTCAATTTTCAATTTTCAATTTTCAATTTTCAATTTTCAATTTTCAATTTTCAATTTTCAATTTTCAATTTTCAATTTTCAATTTTCAATTTTCAATTTTCAATTTTCAATTTTCAATTTTCAATTTTCAATTTTCAATTTTCAATTTTCAATTTTCAATTTTCAATTTTCAATTTTCAATTTTCAATTTTCAATTTTCAATTTTCAATTTTCAATTTTCAATTTTCAATTTTCAATTTTCAATTTTCAATTTTCAATTTTCAATTTTCAATTTTCAATTTTCAATTTTCAATTTTCAATTTTCAATTTTCAATTTTCAATTTTCAATTTTCAATTTTCAATTTTCAATTTTCAATTTTCAATTTTCAATTTTCAATTTTCAATTTTCAATTTTCAATTTTCAATTTTCAATTTTCAATTTTCAATTTTCAATTTTCAATTTTCAATTTTCAATTTTCAATTTTCAATTTTCAATTTTCAATTTTCAATTTTCAATTTTCAATTTTCAATTTTCAATTTTCAATTTTCAATTTTCAATTTTCAATTTTCAATTTTCAATTTTCAATTTTCAATTTTCAATTTTCAATTTTCAATTTTCAATTTTCAATTTTCAATTTTCAATTTTCAATTTTCAATTTTCAATTTTCAATTTTCAATTTTCAATTTTCAATTTTCAATTTTCAATTTTCAATTTTCAATTTTCAATTTTCAATTTTCAATTTTCAATTTTCAATTTTCAATTTTCAATTTTCAATTGTCAATTGTCAATTTTCCATGTTCCATGTTCCATGTTCCATGTTCCATGTTCCATGTTCCATGTTCCATGTTCCATGTTCCATGTTCCATGTTCCATGTTCCATGTTCCATGTTCCATGTTCCATGTTCCATGTTCCATGTTCCATGTTCCATGTTCCATGTTCCATGTTCCATGTTCCATGTTCCATGTTCCATGTTCCATGTTCCATGTTCCATGTTCCATGTTCCATGTTCCATGTTCCATGTTCCATGTTCCATGTTCCATGTTCCATGTTCCATGTTCCATGTTCCATGTTCCATGTTCCATGTTCCATGTTCCATGATCCATGATCCATGTTCCATGATCCATGTTCCATGTTCCATGATCCATGTTCCATGTTCCATGTTCCATGTTCCAAGTTCCACGTTCCACGTTCCACGTTCCACGTTCCACGTTCCATGTTCCATGTTCCATGTTCCATGTTCCATGTTCCATGTTCCATGTTCCATGTTCCATGTTCCATGTTCCATGTTGTTGCGGCCCTAATTTTTTGTGTACATCACCCTTGTTTCTATTGATATATATTTTCAAAATAAATTCTAGTATATATCCAAGACCCTAACAAAATCGACAAGTTGCAATAAACAACGCCGGTCCCACCTGCCGCCAGCTTTTTTTACGTTTAACAGCCGGAAGGTCATGGGTTCAAGTCCAGAAAAACCTAAATTAGGAAAAACCAGGGGCGCCACGTATTTGTTAAGGTGGGGGACGTCGGGTGTTAAATTTTTGTTATAGATTTTGTTCACAGAATAACAATCCCAAATACGAACTAATTACTACTCTATTTAGGAAACTGAATACTTCAATTTAACTAACTATTTAATCACTGTAACAATTTTCCCTTAAAAGAACTAGAAATACTCCCACGAGAATAGGTTGCCAATTTCTTTGATTCTATTCGGCGACACTGTCAGAGGGTTATCAAAAT
This sequence comes from Aspidapion aeneum, assembly GCA_963576565.1. Classification (NCBI taxonomy): domain Eukaryota; kingdom Metazoa; phylum Arthropoda; class Insecta; order Coleoptera; family Brentidae; genus Aspidapion; species Aspidapion aeneum. The sequence continues at coordinate 8,510,019 of OY755048.1, read as the reverse complement.
AAGTAAACACAAGGATTGAGGTTAAGTAGATTGTATAATGGGCTTTCTTTATCTGCTGACAGTTTAAATGGAGGAAATTATTAATCATTAATATTAATTAACATTTCTAAGCAAAACAGTAAGTTAGGTTAAAAAAACAAAATATGGTTTTTATTTTAAAAGTGAAGTTGAATAGAAAAATGGAGTTATGCAAGTTTAGAAATCATCATCATTCTTGCAAATAAAATTGATAAATATAAAAAAACAATATAGTTTCCGACGTCTGAGCTCAGGGTGTCGTTTACACTGGGGAAAAAAATTATTAAGAATATCAATTGTTAAGTTACCTATATAAGAAACATGGTATTATTTTAAATAAAAACAAATAGTATGAGTTATTATTTATGTTATAGTCGAACCTGGTCAATAGGCTGTGGCCAATAACCGACCTTTAAATTAGCTTTGACATCGACTAAATATTTAGTTAGGCCTAAACCAAGGTCGACTACAAATTACTAACTTGATATTGTAAAAATTTTGTCATAAGCGCTGTCACATCTCTTGATTACACCAATGTAAGAACCAACATCACCTGGCTGTTCTAATCAGTCACAGCATACAACCACACAGAGAAAGACACAACTTCTTGTACATTCAAACGCAGAACCCACCTGGAGAACCCTGGAAAAGAAAAAGGACACCTTTAGTTTTCCAGTGGTGTACTAATAATTCGTGATTTAACAACTCGAAACACACTGCATATTTCAGTGGTCGTGCCTGAACTATAAAGCCGCTTCATAAATAATTAAATAAAAAAACGTCAAGAAAACATTACTGATAAAAAATTATATTTTCTTTTTTTTTTCAAGACTCGGTTGGGGAAATTCACACTCACCTTCTGAAAGAAGGGTTCCCCACTCCAACGCAGTCTCATCCTACAGTCCGGTAGAGCGGACACATCACAGCCCTCGGCCTAGCACATTAGGCTAAAATGGGTCGTGCTACCATATACTGTAAATAAGAAAAACAATCTCAGCTTCACGCCCAATTAAGTTACAATTGACCAAAACCCCAAAAACTAAGATTTTTTCCCCAAAAGAACCACGAGTACCCCTAACCTTAAAAAAAAATATGGCTTACCAATTCCACTGGTACTACCCATGTTTCAGCAGTAGCCGGGAGACAGATCGAACAGTTTTTAATAAAAAAAAATCGGTCTTGCGCCTTTTTAAGGGCTGGAAAACGATCCCCTTTTACACGAGGGTGCTTCCAGAAAGACAAATGTCAAAAGAAAGGAAAGATGTCAAAAGAACGAAAGAACAGTCGACCAGTGACAACCAACCCGGGTTCCATCTTTGCACCAACCACAACTCGGACAGAACAAACCTCCTGAACTGGTTGCACCGAACAGTATTGTCAATCAGAACCAAGTTAATCGTTCCTCAAAATTCAAGAAAAATGTACTGTGCAACCAATGTACAACAATCGGCCCTTATTTGCTTCATAAGTCCGGATAATATAAACAATGTCCCAGTGTTCCAGATTCAGCACCGAGCAGAATAAGTAATCCGTGAGCAGCCGTACAACCAGAGAAATGTACCCAACCTGCAAAATATGCTTGTGCAACCAACCAAAACACCGCGCGTGGTATTACAGCCTCACTTTTCCATAGGTAAATAAAATCGAATTAAGTACACGGTTTTCTAATTTTTCAACTAATAAAAAGGTGTTTTATAGGCCGGCAGTCAGTGATACAATTTGTAAAAATGCCCATCTTAAATCACAACAGAACCTGTCTAACAGTGCGCGAAACATGGATTGATTTACATAAACTTAAGGTAGGTTTATAGAATTTAAAGTAGATTTATAAAAAGAATGTTGATTACTAACCATAATTGTTAGTGTGAAACTACACGGTGTCTTAAGGATAATTTCACACGTAACAATCCCCCCCTTGCTTCAAAATGGTTAACCCCAAGGGTTAAACATATCTAGTTATCATTCGACAGCTTAAGATCCTTCGAGTGCCAAGAACCTGGAAGAACACTACCATCCAATTCCTTCAATACATACGTCCACGGCGACAGTTTCTGGTGAATCACATAGGGACCTACAAAAGGTGGAGCCAACTTATGAGAGAAATACTTAGCAGCATTGGATTGCACAAAATTCTTCTTCCACACCTTTTGACCCACAGAATATTCTTCCGAGCGTTTACGCAGATTATACTTCTCTACACTCTTACGACCCGCTACTTCTAGACGTTTCTTGGTTTCGGCAAACATCTCTCGAAACAGTAAATTTCTTGTAATCCCAGAATCTTGAACACCAGACTCAACACCTAACAATTCCTCATTCCGATAGTCCTCACCAGACAAACACATGTTCCTTCCAAAGTTCATAAAGTAGGGAGTCACTCTTGAAGAGAACTCCGGAACAAAACGCCGATACCAACTAAAAGAACCCAATATTCTCCGTACTTCTTTAACAGTTCTGGGACGTGGTAACTTTTTAATCTTTCAAAAAAAACAATAACTAATCTAGGTTAACTAAGCGTACACTGCGCCAGTCTACTAATAACCACACTACGCTGGTCACAAAGTACACACTTCTCACTATAATAACTACTCGCACTATCTTACACTATATCAATTTAACAATTGGGCAAATAATCCCAATTACTCTAAATTAGATCTTTATTAAAAAAAACCAAGACCTAATAAATTCGACGTGTCGTGCCCGCAAAACCGAACGGAACAGACAAAAACCGCGTTCGCGTTTACAAAAAAACTAATAAATAACATCGTACAAGTGTCTCCTCTGTGTTTACCAAACCTCACTCTAACTGTGTGCCAAATAGAATTACCACCCTAGCTACAATCAAACTTTACCTGGCAACGGGCACCACTTAATCAGCACAACCAGCACCCACCCTGGTATTACAGCGACGTTCGCTGATTGCCCTTAAGCAGACTAATGAACCTTAATTAGCATTTAGTCTTAAAAAAAAATTGAAGAGAAAAAAAAATGGAATAAGATTTTTAAAAAATAAGTAGGCGTGAACAACAGTACCCAATTCTGCGATATTAGGAAAAACAACCCAGTTATTAGCTTTAAATTATTCAAAAAAAACGACGGTCATCTAGTGTTATCTTCCAACAAAAAGCAACTAGTAAACAAATAACTTATCTAGCAGAAAAAAACTTATGTAATTTTAACATGCCCGTCAAACCTCCTATCAAGAATTGACAACTCCATGGGTCATAAGGCTGTAAACCTTTATGCACTCCAAGCCCATGCTAATTGTCGATTCGCAAGAGTCAGTTATGAGGATGGCTTTAGAAATACCTTAAAAAAATAAAAATTTCCCGGTACGAATCCCCAAAGATCATATAATATTTACCAAATATATATATGCTGCACTCAGTCTAAGGCGGATCCTCCATTTCGCGACTTCTACTCTTCATAAAAAAAACCAAAAAAAAAACAGAAGGAAAAAAACTCAAGTTGAACAACACTAGTGACACCCGTTCTCAACCAAGCTTGGTTTGGACTTACTATGTCCTACGCCTAACTAGCTAACCTAACACGTTCTGACCTAACAAAAAAAAATAAAATAGTTGTGCTTCTAAACAAAGCAGCTATCTCTTGTATTTAATTACTATGGAGCTGTAAAACTATCAAGTAATTCTAGGTACTGGTTAACCTGAACAAGCTTACATTATGACTGATAATTTAAAACAAACAAATTTTGTGTTTAAGGCCGGTATACCCGTAGGTCATATTTGGTATATGCTCTCCGAAGCCTACGCCGTACCCTTAGCCCCAAAGAAAAAATTGTCCCCCCTTTTTTTAAAAAAAAAAGGAAAAAAAACAAACAGGATTATAATTACTTAGTTTGACAGTTCCGAGGTAGCGCTGTTTAGAGAGGTATCGATGTTCAACCTCGGCTCTAGGTAATTTAGATTAAGGTTTTCCCAAATTCCTGAGCACAATAGGACCCACCGCTGACCCGAATTGTAACACATTGGAGAAGATGTTAGTCCCCAATTGTTACCACCAAAAAAAATTAAATAAAAGAAAATGTTTGAAGCACAAAAACTATAAGTCTATCTTTAATTAGTCAACATTAGGAAAATACCGAGCAGCACCTTCACAAAAAAACAAATCTCTATATCCATTTAAACTACAGTCTTAACTTTCCACAGAAACATTGGCCTATTGTACAAAAATGTGTATTGATGATTTCGGTCACCTAACGTACCCTATGGTCTGGACAAAAAAATTTAAATTATAATGATTTTTTTTTTTGTTGAAATATTTTCCAAAAACTTTTTCCATCCAAAACTTTCATTCAGTTGAAGTATTATTAATATGTGTCGACCTATTCGTGTCTTTAAAAAAATAAAAAAAAACCTACATAGTAAAAAGTACTGAAAATTGCCAAAAAAACCAAAAATCTTAGTCAGACATTTTTTTTTGTGTACCGCATAAAAGAAATTATTGGCTGGCTTCCCAAACAAGGAGAAAAAAAATAGTTAATGAAAATACTTTTTGTGGTTTTTCGATTTTTTTGAATGATTTCTTAAAGTTGAAGTAGTAACGATTTTCTTTGCTAACCATTGCCTTCTTAAAATCTAGAATAAAGCTGGCCTGTGTTCTCTTCACTGTAAGTTTCTTCACATGGTTAGAATTTTTCCGACAATATTAAAAGACAATAGTGTACCATTGAGTTTATAAAGGACCTTAAATTAACCAACTATGTTATCGTTTTTTAAGGCTTTTAAGTCCTAAAGATTAGAGAAATAAATGAAAATTGTCATTCCCCCGTTCCTGTTTCCCGTTCAGAGACTATATAGTAGTAATTATGGATTTTCCTAAGTTTGATATACTCAGTTTTTCCCAACAAACAAAAAAAACCATGAGAAACCTAACCATCTATCTGCCCAATTAAATCAATTAATAACCTATATGGATAACTTAAGGGTATAAATTTTCCCTAGTAGTAGGTGTAGAGTTTAGTTATCAATTACCTAAAAGCCAAAACTCTAAAGTGATTCAGGTTTTTATAATACCTCTATTCAGAGCAAAAAAAATTATCATCCCTCATCGGATTCTAAAAAAAAAACCATGAACCCTAAACCCTTTATTGTTATCCAAGCTATCCAACATTAGTTAAGCAAACCTATTCCATACCAAATCAAGGTTCAATAAAAAAAAATGTGGGTGCTTACCGACCAAGTATTACTTACTATCGAAACACATTTAAACCTATAGCCATAAACAGGGGTTCAATAAATCCCTAAAAGGTTCGTACAGTCTGATGCCAAAAATACCCAAACAGTCCTGCGGACTAACACTTTTAAACTAAACCATCAGACCTGCACTTGTGACTCATCATTTTTTTTAATCCCTCCTGACCAAGGTGCATGGAATCCCTCCTGGATTCTTCTTTAAAAAAAAAAAATGGAGCCACCCCCCTTGTTTCGCACCAAAAAAAAAGTTAAAACATAAAAAAAAAATGTAAGGGAATCTGAGGTTCCTATAAATACCTACTTCGCGAAACTAGCTCTAGGTTTTATTTTTTTTTTAAAGTCCAGTTAGTAACTAGTTTATGCCCTTAATTCAAAGCTCACTGCTATTTCTCAGGTAGTTTGACTCTGGTGAAAATCAAATGTTTGGTAAAAAAAAATATTTTTCCCAATAAAGTTAGAAGACAGGGAAGTACAGCCAGTCATATGTCCTAAGTTTTTACTGAGTGTGTCTGTCTGTCAAGTTTTATTACTTATTATTCGGATCCTAAAAACAACAAAAAATTGAAAAAAAAACTGTCTAGTTTGTCAGTAGCCACCTTCCACTTCTCCTATTTCAACTTGTAATCGAACTAAGCTAATTAGGTTAAAAAAAAAACCATGTACCACTTTATTGCATAAACCAGCCACCATAAGACCATAAAAAAAAAGTTGTCAAATTAAAAATATCAACATTTTTCCTTAACTAAAAGCAACTGCACTAGGTGGTCAATATTTAATCGAAAACACCATTAAAATTTTATAAATACCAACTTCTCCCTTTTGTGTAGTTGTTACTAGGATTCCTGTTCTCTTTATTATAGAAAAAACAAGGAAACAAAAGTTAGTTGGGTGATGCCAACTCATGTTGCTTATCTACAAAAACCCTGGCCCTTTACGTTAAGTGCCAAATCTGTTGCGTATCTACAAAAACTCGGGCCCTTTACGTTGGGCGCCAAATCTGTTGCGTATCTACAAAAACTCGGGCCCCACGTTGGGCGCCAAATCTGTTGCGGCCCTAATTTTTTGTGTACATCACCCTTGTTTCTATTGATATATATTTTCAAAATAAATTCTAGTATATATCCAAGACCCTAACAAAATCGACAAGTTGCAATAAACAACGCCGGTCCCACCTGCCGCCAGCTTTTTTTACGTTTAACAGCCGGAAGGTCATGGGTTCAAGTCCAGAAAAACCTAAATTAGGAAAAACCAGGGGCGCCACGTATTTGTTAAGGTGGGGGACGTCGGGTGTTAAATTTTTGTTATAGATTTTGTTCACAGAATAACAATCCCAAATACGAACTAATTACTACTCTATTTAGGAAACTGAATACTTCAATTTAACTAACTATTTAATCACTGTAACAATTTTCCCTTAAAAGAACTAGAAATACTCCCACGAGAATAGGTTGCCAATTTCTTTGATTCTATTCGGCGACACTGTCAGAGGGTTATCAAAATAAGTAAACACAAGGATTGAGGTTAAGTAGATTGTATAATGGGCTTTCTTTATCTGCTGACAGTTTAAATGGAGGAAATTATTAATCATTAATATTAATTAACATTTCTAAGCAAAACAGTAAGTTAGGTTAAAAAAACAAAATATGGTTTTTATTTTAAAAGTGAAGTTGAATAGAAAAATGGAGTTATGCAAGTTTAGAAATCATCATCATTCTTGCAAATAAAATTGATAAATATAAAAAAACAATATAGTTTCCGACGTCTGAGCTCAGGGTGTCGTTTACACTGGGGAAAAAAATTATTAAGAATATCAATTGTTAAGTTACCTATATAAGAAACATGGTATTATTTTAAATAAAAACAAATAGTATGAGTTATTATTTATGTTATAGTCGAACCTGGTCAATAGGCTGTGGCCAATAACCGACCTTTAAATTAGCTTTGACATCGACTAAATATTTAGTTAGGCCTAAACCAAGGTCGACTACAAATTACTAACTTGATATTGTAAAAATTTTGTCATAAGCGCTGTCACATCTCTTGATTACACCAATGTAAGAACCAACATCACCTGGCTGTTCTAATCAGTCACAGCATACAACCACACAGAGAAAGACACAACTTCTTGTACACAACTTCTTGTACATTCAAACGCAGAACCCACCTGGAGAACCCTGGAAAAGAAAAAGGACACCTTTAGTTTTCCAGTGGTGTACTAATAATTCGTGATTTAACAACTCGAAACACACTGCATATTTCAGTGGTCGTGCCTGAACTATAAAGCCGCTTCATAAATAATTAAATAAAAAAACGTCAAGAAAACATTACTGATAAAAAATTATATTTTCTTTTTTTTTTCAAGACTCGGTTGGGGAAATTCACACTCACCTTCTGAAAGAAGGGTTCCCCACTCCAACGCAGTCTCATCCTACAGTCCGGTAGAGCGGACACATCACAGCCCTCGGCCTAGCACATTAGGCTAAAATGGGTCGTGCTACCATATACTGTAAATAAGAAAAACAATCTCAGCTTCACGCCCAATTAAGTTACAATTGACCAAAACCCCAAAAACTAAGATTTTTTCCCCAAAAGAACCACGAGTACCCCTAACCTTAAAAAAAAATATGGCTTACCAATTCCACTGGTACTACCCATGTTTCAGCAGTAGCCGGGAGACAGATCGAACAGTTTTTAATAAAAAAAAATCGGTCTTGCGCCTTTTTAAGGGCTGGAAAACGATCCCCTTTTACACGAGGGTGCTTCCAGAAAGACAAATGTCAAAAGAAAGGAAAGATGTCAAAAGAACGAAAGAACAGTCGACCAGTGACAACCAACCCGGGTTCCATCTTTGCACCAACCACAACTCGGACAGAACAAACCTCCTGAACTGGTTGCACCGAACAGTATTGTCAATCAGAACCAAGTTAATCGTTCCTCAAAATTCAAGAAAAATGTACTGTGCAACCAATGTACAACAATCGGCCCTTATTTGCTTCATAAGTCCGGATAATATAAACAATGTCCCAGTGTTCCAGATTCAGCACCGAGCAGAATAAGTAATCCGTGAGCAGCCGTACAACCAGAGAAATGTACCCAACCTGCAAAATATGCTTGTGCAACCAACCAAAACACCGCGCGTGGTATTACAGCCTCACTTTTCCATAGGTAAATAAAATCGAATTAAGTACACGGTTTTCTAATTTTTCAACTAATAAAAAGGTGTTTTATAGGCCGGCAGTCAGTGATACAATTTGTAAAAATGCCCATCTTAAATCACAACAGAACCTGTCTAACAGTGCGCGAAACATGGATTGATTTACATAAACTTAAGGTAGGTTTATAGAATTTAAAGTAGATTTATAAAAAGAATGTTGATTACTAACCATAATTGTTAGTGTGAAACTACACGGTGTCTTAAGGATAATTTCACACGTAACAATGTTCCATGTTCCATGTTCCATGTTCCATGTTCCAAGTTTCATGTTCCATGTTCCATGTTCCAAGTTCCATGTTCCATGTTCCATGTTTCATGTTCCATGTTCCATGTTCCATGTTCCATGATCCATGTTCCATGTTCCATGTTCCATGTTCCATGTTCCATGTTCCATGTTCCATGTTCCATGTTCCATGTTCCATGTTCCATGTTTCATGTTCCATGTTCCATGTTCCATGTTCCATGTTCCATGTTCCATGTTCCATGTTCCATGATCCATGTTCCATGTCCCATGTTCCATTTTCCCCGTTTGCCCGTTTACCCGTTTGCTCATTTGCCCGTTTCTTTGTTTCTCCGTTACCCTTGGTGAGGTCAGGCCTTCTGTAGAAAATAAAATATACCGAAGGACCACTCGAGATAGCTCGAGAAAAACGTGGGGGAGTTAAGAGGGACTGTATCTTTCCACAGGGCTCCAACAGGGAAAAAATAGCCTAAAAACTTAAATACTAAAAAATAGCGTAGCAATGAAAAATTATCAAGAAACGACTTACCATTAGATGTCTTTCGTAGCTACTTGGCTGGCCAGCCCGATTATACGCGAAGTACCAGACTCTCCATTGTTCTATAGTTCAAAATGTTCCAAACACTAATATCTAATAAACTAAAGCGTAAAATTAATAGTTTCCACAATTTTAATATAAAATAATAGCGGTGCGGTGACTTGACTTGCACGAGGCGCGTGGTTGAGTTGTTCGCTCAGACAATCGGCGTTTTCGTCTGCTAGGCCGAATTTAGCCGCTTATCTCAAATCCTTCATTGCTGGAAGAAGCGCGAGAAGTTTAAATTTAAAATATGGAAAGATATAGCGTAAAGTAAATCAAAATAATATTCTAAAAACGCTTGTAAGCGTAGAAAATGTAACCCAAAAATATTTAAAAACTAAGAGAGATAGCTTCTCTAATTTTAAGTGAAAATTAGAGAATATAATTATTTACAAAATAAAAACAAGTTGGGAAACTTGTTCATTCGGCCCACCAAAATGAGCATCATTTTTCGGTAGGTGAATCTGAATCAATTGGAAGGGGGCAAAGCTTGACTAAAGGTCGTTTAAAGATACCGGACGCGGTACGAACATTTGCCACCCTAGCGTGCCCATCAGGCCCTTTAAAAATTTCAATAATGCGACCTACCCGCCATTGAAGGGGCGGTGATAACTCGTCTTTGATAAGAACGAGGGTACCTATTTTTGGCTCTGCGCATGGTTCCAACCATTTATTTCGTACTTGAAGGGTATGTAAAAATTCTTGGCTCCAACGACGCCAAAAATCGGCTTGTATTCGCTGGACCAAGTTCCATCGCGATAACCGATTCTCAGGTTTACTTAAAAAATCTTCATCAGGAACAGAAACTAAAGGTCCATGTGTTAAAAAATGTCCCGGTGTCAAAACCTGTAGATCGTTACAGTCGGTAGATTGCGGGGTCAAGGGGCGAGAATTTAAAATCGCCTCAATTTGACAAAGAACTGTGTACAACTCCTCATAACTTAGAATTTGCGAGCCAATGGTACGAATTAAGTGAGTTTTTACTGATTTTATCCCTGACTCCCAAAGACCGCCGAAGTGGGGAGCTGATGGAGGGATAAAATTCCAGGCGATAGCTTGTTGCGTGCAAGCATTTCTTGCAAGATCAAGCAATTCTTTGCTTGATTTAACGAAATTTGTGCCATTGTCTGAAAAAAGAGTTTTTATGTAACCTCTTCGGGCAACAAAGCGACGTAGCGCAGCTAAAAAAGCGTCCGAAGTTAGATCTGACACTAACTCGAGATGTAAAGCTTTAGTATTTAGACAAATAAAAAGGCAGATATATGCTTTTTGTGTTTTTACACCTCTTTGTTTACTGAGAGTGATAGGTATAGCACCACTAAAATCTACTCCACTAAAAGTAAAAGGCTTTTGTGGAATCAAGCGGTAGGACGGAATTTGTCCCATGATTTGCTCATAAGAATGCGGTTTGACGCGAAAGCAACGAACACATTTGGATAAAACCGTTTTAATTAAGCGTTTGGCAGATAAAATCCAAAAAATTTGACTAATGAGATATTGGACTGTTTGCACTCCAACATGCAAATATTTTTTGTGCATATATTCAATAAAAATATAAGAAAGTCTACTTTTCTTGGGTAAAAGAAGAGGATGTTTTTGTCCGTAAGAAATAGTCATGGCTTGTTGAATGCGTCCTCCAACTCTTATAAGACCATCCTGGTCTAAAAAGGGATTCAATTTTTGTATGGGTTTCATGCATTTTTTCTGGTTTTGAAGGTTAAGAATTACTTCAGAAAAGTATTTGGGTTGTTCGTGCTTAGCCAAACATTTTAAAGCGTTAAAGAGATCGATATAATCTATATTTGTCTTTTTTCTGACGTGTGCGGATAGTCTACAATTATTTATGAATCGTAAACTGCGGGCTAAAAGTAGTTGAATAGCGTAAAAATCGGATTTATTATTTAAAAGCGAATCTAAAAAGTTTTCAGTTATTCGGTCACAAGAAATCAGAGCAACATTTTTTCGTTCCTCAGTCTCTAAACTGTCATTTATTTTGACTTGCGGGGTTTTTGTTGGCCATTTATCGAAAGATTCTTGTAAAAAACTAGGGGCGGCCCACCATAGGGGATGATTTAAAAGCTCACTCGGCGAGCAGCCGCGGCTGGCTACATCGGCACTATTGAGAAAGGTGGGGGTATATAACCAACATTCTGGATTAATATTATCTTGGATAAGACTAACACGATTTGCGACAAAAGTTTTCCATTTACTTGGATGGGATTTTATCCAGTGTAAAACAACCATTGCGTCCGAAAAAGCGTAAATATTATTTATTGTGAACCTTTTTATGAAGATATCATATGTGTATTTTAAGACCTCAGATAAAAGAGTAGCGGCTAGAAGTTCTATTCTCGGAATACTAACAAATTTTTTAAGTGGAGCGATGCGACTTTTCGCAAGAACACAATATATGTGATATTTAGCGTTTCGTAAGACACGTAAGTATATTACGCATGCGTACCCTCGTTCACTCGCATCACAAAAACCACAGAGATCGATGGATTCGGCGTTGGTGATGTCAATGTGGCGGGGTAAACTAAATTTTTCTAAAACTTGAAATTCAGATTGATAGAGTGTCCACTGACGAACTATTTCTAAAGTAGGCGTGGCGTCCCAGGAAATACCAAGTAACCAAATTTGTTGAATCAAATATTTTAAAGTGAATGTTACTGGGGTAAGATACCCATGGGGGTCATAGCAGCGTGCTAAAAAAGAGAGAAGCGTCCTTTTAGTACAGCTTTGCTGATTAGGTAATATGTTAAATCGAAACTCATCGTAGGAAGGATGCCAGCACAGGCCTAAGACCTTAGTGACGTCATCCGAATCGAGAGATAAAACTGCGGGGTTGACTAAGGAGGGATCTAAATGAGAGATCACTTCTGAGCGATTGCTAGACCATTTGTGTAATTTCAAGCCAGCGTTTCCTAATAACTCCGTAAGCTCTTGCTGCAAATTTAACGCCTCTTGAACCGTTTTACATGAAGTAGTGACGTCATCAATATAGGTATCGTTAAGTATAACTTTAGCAGCGTGAGGGTAGTTATCATATTCGGACTCAGCTAAGTGCTGAAGGGTGCGTAAAGCGAGATATGGTGAACAGTTCACTCCGTAAGTGACAGTTCGTAGTTTAAAAACGGAAACTTTTTCATTCGGGTTAAACCGCCAAAATATTTTTTGATATTTTTGATGATCAGGGTTGATATTTATACCACGATACATTTTTTGAATATCGCAGGTGAGCGTCACAGGGTTAAGGCGAAAATGTAATAATATTTGAATAATATCTTTTTGTAGTTTCGGACCCGATAATAACACTTGATTAAGCGAAATATGCGTAAAAGGGTCAGTAATACTCGCATTAAAAACTACCCTTGTCTTAGTAGTGATAGCTTCATTTTTAACAACAGCGAAATGTGGAATAAAATAGCTGTCTGAATCGTCTTCTTTTTCTGAGTCATAGTCCATATGACCCAATTCCAAATATTCATTCATAAATTTAGAATATTCACAATACAAGTTTTTATCGCGGAGCAGTTTTTTTTCTAAAGATAAGAAACGATTTAGCGCGACTTGTTTTATTCCAGGAAACTGCGGTGGAGTGTCAAATGTGCGAAAGGGAAGGGAGACAGTATACCGGCCGTCTTGATTACGCGACACGCTCTGTTTAAAATAATTTTCACAAATTTCATCCTCTGGTTTCAAATGAGTTTTTTGGGGGACGCAGTCGGTTTCCCAAAATTTTGAAATTAATTGCGAAAGCGAGTCATTTTCATTTTGACAAAAAAGAGCATTAATTGGCGGGGTAGTAATTAAGGGTTGATTTATTTGTCCCATCAAAATATAGCCGAAAATGGTTCCCATAGCAAAGGGATGATTTGGATCATCGCTAGCGATTTTTTCACCCTGTATAATTAGTGGAAAGAAATCCATACCAATTAGTAAATTTACAGGCGAAGGGTTGTAAAAAGTGGGATCTGCTAAGGGTAAATTTTTTATAAAATGCCAATTTTCTGTATTTATTTTTACTGACGGTAAATCAGTACAAACTTTTTGCAAAATAATCGCTTGCGTAGACACAAAAATATCTGGTTTTTGAAAATTACAAATTTTAATAAATATCGATCCTAGATCAGAAGTAAGAGAGTTGCCTCCAACCCCCTGTATATTTGAACATAAGGGTTGTCTTGGAAGGCCCAATTGTTGCGCTAATTTTTGAGAACAAAAGGTGTTTTGCGAACCGCTGTCTAACACGGCTCTAACTGTTTGAAAGTTACCGCGGACATCTTGAATTTTTACGAGGATAGTTGACAATAAAACTTGCGATAGAATCCGAAGGAGTTGCGATTGGTACTTGTGAATTAGAAGACGTCGAAGTAAAATTTTGATTATTTTGAGTAGAGTAATTTTGAAGCGGACACCCAGTAGCCGGGGATCTAAAACTTTGCTGACTGGCCAAGTAACCACGTGGTGCACAATTTGGAGATGCGTTGGGAGAAATATTAGAGGGATTTTGTGAGAAATTCACGTTAGCATCAAAATGTGATCTATTTTGATTTTGGGAACTAGAGTAATTAAAATTTCGCTCAAAATGAATTAATGAGTGGTGTCTTTGATTACCAGGGCAATAGCGACATGAGCGTAGACTTTGACAAGTATTTGTTGAATGTATTGAGCTTAAACAATTTAAACATAGTTTCTGATTTTTAGCGTAAGTATAGCGTTCGTAGGGAGATTTACCTTTAAATGCGTGACATAAATATATTGAATGTGTGTTAGAATCACAAAAAGCGCATCTATCTTTAGAATGAGTATTTTCCGTACCAAGGAGCGTTTTTGTATAATAAGGCGAGGCGTTATTTTTATAAAACTGTTTATTATTTTTAAATCTATTTTTAGATTGTAGCGAATAAAGCGAATTACATTGAGTTTCAAGGAAATTATAAATTTCTTGATATTTGGGCATTTCATTAGACCTACAATTAGCTAGTTCAAAGCGCGAAAGTAGTACCTCAGGCAATTTATCTAGTAAAATGTTGGCGAGCGGAAAACACCATTGATCAGTGTCGTAATTTAGAGTTTTTAAAGCCTCAATGTTTTCTGAAAAAACATCAAGCAGCGTGCGCAGCGTTTCTGGATTGTCGTTTTTGAGAGCGGGAAAATTATACACGGAGCGCCAATAAGTTTGAGCCGATAAGCGGGGGTTATGATAGCGTTTTAGAAGCGTATTGTAAGCGATTATATAATTAGCGTCGGTTATTGGTAAATGTTTAACTACGTTTAAAGGCGGTCCTTTGAGGTAGGACAGTAACAAATTAAATTTAGCGTTTGTAGGAATACTAGGATTATTGTGTACAGAACTATTGTACATATCTAGAAAGGTTGGAAACTTAGTGATGTCGCCATGAAATTCGACAATGCGCAGTCTTGGCATTAAAGACGCCATAAAGCGGTCTGGATCAGAAGAATTTGAAACTTGCGTTAAGTTTTGAGGTTGAGGAGCTTCAATTTTCACCTCAAATAGTTGTTTTTGAATTCTTTTAATATCATAGAAGCTGTCGTCAAACTCAGTAAGGCGTTCATTTTCTTCTTCCAGTCTCTCCGGACTTGCCGAATAAGCCTCTATTATTTGATTTTGATAAATAAAAAATGTTTCTTTAATTTCATCAAGGTCGATAAGTCGAACCTGTAAACACGGTTGTTTTGTATCATCCGTTAGGCAAGCATTAGCTAAGTTATGAAGAGTATTAATGCGATTATGTTGCACATTACGGAGTGCTTCTAACTTCTTAAGTTGCGTACTCATTGTGATGTTTTTAAAAAACTCCGTTAACACAGGTGAACGATTAGTTTCCGAAATTTTTAATATTTAAAAATTAAAAGCGTTTAAAAAGAAAGAAAATAGGCGATAAAAAATGTAAACAAGTCTCATTTACCTCTCTAATATCTTTTACAGCGATGTGGTGGAAACTTTTCCTACGTGCAGGTGACGCCAAGCCAAAAAGAGGTAGGAAATGCGCGAAAACAATGCGCGTTCGGTACTTTTTTACTTGTTATTTTTACTGCTAGCACAGCAAACAGATCAAGGTCATGCGTATTTATTAAAAATTTTATTTTTAAAAAAATGCGATTTAGACTTTAATTTTTCCCGGGGTCCTGTTATCAGGCTCGAACCTGGACCAAATGGTGAGGTCAGGCCTTCTGTAGAAAATAAAATATACCGAAGGACCACTCGAGATAGCTCGAGAAAAACGTGGGGGAGTTAAGAGGGACTGTATCTTTCCACAGGGCTCCAACAGGGAAAAAATAGCCTAAAAACTTAAATACTAAAAAATAGCGTAGCAATGAAAAATTATCAAGAAACGACTTACCATTAGATGTCTTTCGTAGCTACTTGGCTGGCCAGCCCGATTATACGCGAAGTACCAGACTCTCCATTGTTCTATAGTTCAAAATGTTCCAAACACTAATATCTAATAAACTAAAGCGTAAAATTAATAGTTTCCACAATTTTAATATAAAATAATAGCGGTGCGGTGACTTGACTTGCACGAGGCGCGTGGTTGAGTTGTTCGCTCAGACAATCGGCGTTTTCGTCTGCTAGGCCGAATTTAGCCGCTTATCTCAAATCCTTCATTGCTGGAAGAAGCGCGCGAAGTTTAAATTTAAAATATGGAAAGATATAGCGTAAAGTAAATCAAAATAATATTCTAAAAACGCTTGTAAGCGTAGAAAATGTAACCCAAAAATATTTAAAAACTAAGAGAGATAGCTTCTCTAATTTTAAGTGAAAATTAGAGAATATAATTATTTACAAAATAAAAACAAGTTGGGAAACTTGTTCAACCCTGTTTCACTGTTTGCCCGTTTGCCCGTTTTATTTTTCATTTTCATTTTTCGTTTTTCATTTTTCATTTTTCATTTTTCATTTTTCATTTTTCATTTTTCATTTTTCATTTCTCATTTTTCATTTTTCATTTTTCATTTTTCATTTTTCATTTTTCATTTTTCATTTTTCATTTTTCATTTTTCATTTTTCATTTTTCATTTTTCATTTTTCATTTTTCATTTTTCATTTTTCATTTTTCATTTTTCATTTTTCATTTTTCATTTTTCATTTTTCATTTTTCATTTTTCATTTTTCATTTTTCATTTTTCATTTTTCATTTTTCATTTTTCATTTTTCATTTTTCATTTTTCATTTTTCATTTTTCATTTTTCATTTTTCATTTTTCATTTTTCATTTTTCATTTTTCATTTTTCATTTTTCATTTTTCATTTTTCATTTTTCATTTTTCATTTTTCATTTTTCATTTTTCATTTTTCATTTTTCATTTTTCATTTTTCATTTTTCATTTTTCATTTTTCATTTTTCATTTTTCATTTTTCATTTTTCATTTTTCATTTTTCATTTTTCATTTTTCATTTTTCATTTTTCATTTTTCATTTTTCATTTTTCATTTTTCATTTTTCATTTTTCATTTTTCATTTTTCATTTTTCATTTTTCATTTTTCATTTTTCATTTTTCATTTTTCATTTTTCATTTTTCATTTTTCATTTTTCATTTTTCATTTTTCATTTTTCATTTTTCATTTTTCATTTTTCATTTTTCATTTTTCATTTTTCATTTTTCATTTTTCATTTTTCATTTTTCATTTTTCTTTTTTCTTTTTTCATTTTTCATTTTTCATTTTTCATTTTTCATTTTTCATTTTTCGGAGTATCTGGAATCAGTCCAACTGGGTCTCAGATTACTGAAATTGACCTGACATATGTATGTCCATTACCGACATTGATCTAGCCGGGTCCTAGAATGCCAGAATCAATCCAGTGGAGTCTTAGATTACCGTTCATTGCCTAGGACACCCTAAATTACTAAATAAACCTAAGCGAGCTTGGTTGGTCCTGTCAATTATCGAGTTTACGACATCTTTTTATTTGTAGTAGGTACATACCTATTTTTTATTTATACGATTGATATCACCGGATCCTAAGTTGCCTGAAACAAGTCCTTTATACCGGAATCAACCTAATGTCCCCTTAACCATTTTTAAAATCCGTTTTGTGCGCCTCTGACTAAAATAAAAATACAAAAACTTTGTATATCTGACCAAACCAATTTTGCACGTAACAAAGCAAAGGGGATAAAACATATTTTTAAAATGCCAAACCAGCCCCAAAAAGTGAAATATAGTATCGAAAAAGCCAGTGACGGGCTATTAAACAAATTGACTCATCTTTAAAGGAATTTCGCAAAGATAAAAAGCAAATGGACTATGGCTAAAGACACATACAAGCGACAGATGATTGGACGCTAGGTGTCTGGTGTAAAACAACTGTAAAATTATATTAAATTTTCAGTTAGGCCCTTTGCTTTATCCATTTTGCTTATTTAATTTTACAAATAATGGAGTAGGGGTTAGAATTAAAACTGTTGGATCCTGCTTTACCGGATTCGAAATATCCGGGTTCTGGTTTACCGCCATCGAAATATCTGTGTCCTCCTTTAACGGAATCAATCTCATATAGGATTACGTATATGATCAATCTAACCAGATCTTGGCTTTTCGGAATTGATTTAAACGAGTTCTAGATTTCCGATACTAACCCAACCAAGTCCCTGATTACCGAAGTTGATCTAACCGGGTCTTGGATTACCTGAATCATCCCAACTTGATCCTGAGTATCTGGAATCAATCCAACTGTGTCACAGATTAATGAAATTGACCTAACATATGTATGTACATTACCGGCATTGATCTAGCCGGGTCCTAGAATGCCAGAATCAATCTAGTGGAGTCCCAGATTACCGTAATTGACCTCAAGATATCCTAGAATAGAGAAATTGCCCAGAGCACCCTAAATTACCAAACCAATTGAGCACGTAACAAAGCAAAGGGGATCAAATATATTTTTAGAATGCCAAACCAACCCTAAAAAGTGCAATATATTATCGAACAAAATCAGGGAGGGGCTATCACACAAACTGACTACTCTTTAAAGAAATTTCGCAAACATAAAAAACAAATTGACTAAGGCTAAAGGCACAATTAAAAATACAAGCGACTAGATACACATGATTGAAGGCCAGGTGTCAGGTGTCTGGTTTAAAGCAACTGTCAAAAATGTATTATATTTTCAGTTAGTCCTTTTGCCTTATCCATTTTGCTTATACAATTTTACAAATAATGGAGGAAGGGTTATATTTTCCAGTCTAGCTCGCAGCAATCTCCAGTCCTACTTTGAATAATAGACTGCGAGAATTAAAACTATTGGATCCTACTTTACTGAAATCGAAATATCCGGGTCCTAGTTTACCGGAATCGAAATATCTGGGTCCTCCTTTACCGGAATCGATCTAACCAGATCCTGTCTTTTCGGAATTCGAATTTAGATCAAAGGAATTGCCCAGAGCACCCTAGATGACTGAGTTAAAACTATTGGATCCTACTTTACCGAAATCGAAATATCCGGGTCCTAGTTTACCGGAATCGAAATACCTGGGTCCTCCTTTACCGGAATCGATCTAACCAGATCCTGCCTTTTCGGAATTCGAATTTAGATCAAAGGAATTGCCCAGAGCACCCTAGATGACTGAGTAAACCTAAACGAGTCCTGTCAATTATCGAGTTTACGATTTCCTTTTATTTGTAGTACCTATTTTTTATTTATACGATTGACAAGACCGGGACCTGAAACAAGTCCTCGATCACCGGAATCAACCTAAACGATCAACCTTTAACGATTTTTTTAAATCTGTTTTGTGCGCCTCTGACTAAAATTAAATATAAATACAAAAACTTTTTATATCTGACCAAGCTGTTTGGAAAGTTTAAGCTAAACCAAACAAACTTTACAAAATTCATATACAGACAAGAACACACACAGCTTTGCCAAGTTCTGGAGCTCCAAAACTAAATAATTCATGTTAGGAATGCTTTCCGCTCAGTGTTTTGCCTTATGCCACATCAGCTAAGCACTTACTTAAAAAAATGCATTGAAAATGATGCAGCGAAGTGGCTTGTAAAAAGAGTGGTTTAAATTTCAAAGGGAACTTTTATATGTAATAGATTTTAAAAAAGAATTAATTAAATACTTTTTGTGGCAGTAGCCATGAGGGTCCAGGATATTAGCGCGCTGGTCACAAGTGAGTTAAGAATCCGCTTATTTCTAGAGTACAGTAGCGGGTTTGAATTCCGTATTCCGTGAGTGCGGATATTCTTACAATTTCCCGTTGTTTGGACCACATTTGGACTACTGCGAAATACAATTTAGTCCTACTTCTTAATTCACGCCGTTCGGATAAGATAGGATACAGAGATGTATCCTGGGGGGGGGGGCGGGCTTGAGCTCAGATCGATACATTTTAAGTCAATATTCTGTGGCTCTGGGAGGGTCTTTAGCCCTGTAGTCTCCCCTGGGTATGCCACTGCCTTCAGTCAATGGTCCATTCTAGGGAACAAACGAATAATAAAAAGACCGCTTTGGGAGGGTTCAAAGGTATGGCCGATGACCCGTTTAATAAGGCGAGCCATGCAGCCGCGACGCCAGGGGGGGAGTCAGAGGGGTCCCAGGCCCTCTCTGAAATGTTTTCGCCTCCTCCGTAAAACTGATCGCGCTAAATGCGTTTTCGTCCCCGGAAACAAAAGTGTTTAAGGTAAGGGTACATATACCACAATCATCCCTAGAGGCGAATCCAGGAAAATATTTTTTATAAGATGTGAAATTGGGTGTTTAAAATTTTTTTTAAATGATGTAGAATTTGTGACAATCTTTAAATAAGTGATGCTGCTAAACTAAAAAATAAGTTAAATGTCTGGGAGGGGGAAGGTGCCCGGGCCCCTCTGGCCACCCCTAATACAGGTACGTTTTAAAAACGTCCATTTCGGACCTAGGGGACGTTTAAGCTCGGTAGTTTAATTTCCCTCTGTCTACCTCAACAATTACCTACTCGTATTTTGACGTTCCCCTCAATCTCCTCTGAATTTAAAAAGCGTGACACTTGGATACTTTAGCGTGCCTCGTGACATTACGTGGAAAGACGTGGAAGTCACGCCTAAATCGTGCCATCTGGCAACCCTAGTTGTAAAGTTTTTTCTAAATTTATTTAGTATGGCAAAAGAGTTACTATATCTTTATAAATCATTTATTTGTATAGTTTTTGCAAAGTCACCTGAAATGCTCCTAATACTGGGTTCTATCGATTTCATGAAATTTTGCTTCAATCTGCCCTTCAAAAGTTATCCGAATTCATATAAAATCTTCCTGGTATAATTTAAACCCTACCGACAGAGAAAAGGTGCGGCTCTTTGCGGTCCGAGCAAAAAGTATATGTTTTCTGACCGACTCAGCACAGGTGGATAGAAGGCACCTGATTGGCAGATTTTTTTGAGATGCGGGAGGATCCATTCTGGCGGCCTTGGTTTCGGCGCAAAAGTCATGGTTATCACAAAGGAAAATACCTTTTGTGATATACAGGGTGTCCCATAACTTAGGAGTCATAGGCCAACAGGTGATAGAGGAGGTCATTTCTGATAAAAATGTTCCTATAATGCAAGGGTCAAAACTCTTTCTTTGTGGAGATACAGAGCATCAAAGTTGGCGATTTTTTAAACTTTTTTGATAGTAACCTTTTAAAAAAACGCAGTAAAAATATGAAATTGGGTAAAGTCCTGTATTAGAACAAGAGCAATAACTTGAAATAAAAGTAATTTAAAAAAAAATAGTAGGTCAATTTCTTTTAGAAAAAACCTATTTTTTTGGTATCAACTTTAATAAATGCCATATTAAACGCAATGCTTTTTTTATATTTTTTGTTAATAAAAACAAGTCTCTAGCGAGACATAATAATAAAAAAAGAATAAGTAAGCAATTTTTTTTTTATTTAATTATTTTTTTTTCTAATTTGATAACCGTGACTCTTTCGCCGACACTAAGGCCGCCATTTCGGTACGCCTAATTGCACGGGTCATCGGCCACCTTTGGAACCCCAGACCGGGTTTTTTTTTTATCCGGTCCTTTTGTCCCTTGGAATGGCCTACCAACTGAAGGAGTGTGTAACAAAGTCCGCCTTCACGAGATATCCGACCTCATCCGGACTGGTTATCGGCGTGAATGAAGGGGTAGGACAATATTACATTTTACACTCCCCAGGAATCCTATAAATGTCTGCCGCACCCGACCTCGGCAACCGACGGGGATCGAACCCGCCACTGTAGCAAGCGAGATTCCTTAACTCACTTGTGTACAATGCGCGAACGCACTGAGCCACCACGGCTACTTTTTATTTAATTATTATTTTTTATAAATTTTTGGAGGTTACTTTGAAAGCCTGTATCTCCTCAACTTATAATTTTAGCGAAAAAGGGAATACCACATTTTTGAATCACAATTAGCTGAGTATTAAGCTGACTGTGACAGATTTTTTTTTTGTAAAACTCTTTTCACCCCACTCCTCTAACTTTACAAATTCTATATCTTAAAAACTGATGTGTGTTGAGCCCTATGTTATATAAACTATCACCTGCTGCACTATGGCCCCTAAGTTATGGGACACAACGTATAAAGCCCGACAAGAAGTTGTTGTTGTTGTTGACAGTGGCGGATCCAGGATTTCCTGTGGGGAGCAACCGGAGTGGCAGGAAATAACTAAATATTTCTTTTTGTGGTTTCTCATAGGCCTGAGGTATGAAGTTTAGAACTAAAAGGAGGTTTATTTTCGCCCCAGGCCAAATTTTAGTTTTTGTTAAAACAGTTAAAACGCTGCAGAACGAAAAGTTTACTTTTATACAAACATTTTTCGTGGGTAAGCGGGTATAGAAAGATTTTATTTCTCTTGTATTTTTCCGTGGGCAGCTCGAAAGCTGTAAACTCACTGGGGTCCAAGATCTAATGGACACCTATTAAGTGTTGACAGTTAACTGTTTCGTCCTTAAGGGACTCTGCATGATCAATGTGACACCCTTGTCAAGCTAGAAGACAGTATATAAATCTCATATTGGTAAGGAAAATGAAAATAATGCCTGCGACACTGTATGGTTTAAACCAAAGTGGCGACATCTACCAAACCAAATCCAAAAGAAACTACCAGAGTAAAAACAAAAGGAGGCAGATGAAACGAAAAACATTACCCATGACCGTGACATAATTTGCCCCTCAGGTCGGGTCAATGCATATTGTATTGGGTGTATAGCTTTCGCGCTGCCCACGGAAAAATAAAAGAGAAACAAAATCGTTCTAAACCCGCTTAGCCACAAAAAATTTTTGTTTTCCTTTTCATGGGTACTGAACTTTACGTTAAGTTTTATGTCTGGAAGGAGGGGGAGCGGACCCCTCTAACTCTACTGGATCCGCCACTTGTTATTGAAAAGTGATCGGTTATCATTTGGAAAAAAAGAGGCATTAAAATTTATTTATAAAATAAAGGTTGTTTAAAAATAAAAACTGATTTTAAAAGTGCTGTTCAAATAAAGTAAGTGGACAAAATTTTTAAAATATTTTTCAATTTATATTTTTAATGCACCCATGAAGCGTTTTAACTTTTATTGTTGCAAATTATTATGAACCGTTCGTTGCGCAAAATAAAACATGATTAAATTTTTTACGGTCGAATGTGACAGTCTGGGGTTCTTTTTAAACGGCTCACTTTGCTTGAATGATGGTTTTAATTAAGTCATGAATTAACTTTTAGATGCTTTCTACGACCCTTCTCTTAAGAAAAACCCCTTTTAAAATGCATACCCACTTTTAACAGGAATTAAGTTTAATGAGTCTAATATAATATACCAGTTTACCTCCATCTAAGGCAAGCCCGACAACAGACGCCAAGACAAGTTAATTAGACCGTTAAAAAAGGCTCTTATTAAAATTTTAACAGAAAAATACAAGGAAACCATCAGATGTTAAATTTTTTCATCATATTACGAGGTTTGTCAAAAAATGTGATTTTTGCTCTTGAGTAAAGTACCTTTCTTTTTGACAATATCGAAAATTGTTATAAAGAAAATATGTTTAGAATTAAAAATAGCTTTCAAATATTCAACATTGTTTATTTACATTATTATTATTTGCATCCTAGATTAATTATGCTTTAATGTGCAAACTTAAATTTCCAACGTAATCGCAGAAAATGTAGAAAAAAATATTTTTTTAATGTAAATAAACAATGTTGAATATTTGAAAGCTACTTCTAATTCTAAACATCTTTTCTTTATAACAATTTTCGATATTGTCAAAAAGAAAGGTACTTTACTCTGGAGCAAAAATCACATTTTTTGACAAACCTCGTAATATGACTGAAAAAATTTAACATCTGATGGTTGCATTTTAGGTTTTGGACCATGCAGAACTTTTTATGAAGAATAACTTTTTTTCGTAAAGCTAATAATAAAAAAGTTTCCCATATGCCGCCAACTTACGTGGACACACTGTATATATATATATATATATATATATATATATATATATATATATTTATCAGTTTCACAACGTTCTACGTCTTCCGATACCCAATTTCCACTCGTTTCTGTTTGCCTATAATTCATCATCTAGGCCTCTTATTCTTATTTCACTATCTATTCCTTCTCTCCAGGTTCTCCTCGGCCTTCCTCGTTTTCTTCGGCCAGTTGGTTTCCATTGTAATATTTGTTTAGGTAGTTCCATCATCCATTCTTTGTACATGTTCGTACCACACCAGTTGTTTTGTTCTTATATCATCCACTAGAGTACGTTCACCCACTGTCATAATTTCTCTTATTCTTTGATTGGTATCTCTTTCTCTTTTTGATTTCCCTGCTGCTCTTCTCCAATAGTCCATCTCCGTAGCGGAAAGCATTTTTTCTGTTCTATCCTTGATTGGCCATACTTCTGAGCCGTATGTAATAATACTTTTTACAATGGTGTTATATATAAGCTTTTTGTTATGTTTTGATATACTTTGGTCCCAAATTATTCCATTTAACAAAGTTATTTTTTTTCTTCCTTGTACGTTTCTATCTTTTATAGCTTTGTCTAGTGTGTCGTCAGCTGTAATTTTTAGACCCAAGTATTTATACTCATCACAGGACTGAATTCGCTGCCCAGTATTTAAGATTAGATCCTGTTTCGTTCCACCAATACACATATACTCTGTCTTATTGATATTAACCTCTAGTCCCCACTTATTGTACTCTTCTATTAGTTTTCGTGTCATATATTCGAGGTCGTCATAATCCTGAGCCACCACTATCTGATCATCGGCGAAACATAAAGTATACAAAGTGGTTTCATCCAACGGAATCCCCATGTTTTGGCATTTTCTCTTCCAGACTTTAAGGACCTGTTCCAAATATATCTTGAAGAGCGTAGGCGAGATACAGCAACCTTGTTTAAGACCATTATTTACTTGAAAGCCTTTGGTTAGTTTTGCTTTTATTTTAACTTTTGCCTTACTATTGCGGTATAACTCTTTGATGGCCTTAATTAGTACGTACAACAAAAAAAAATAAAGATATGAAATCGATTGGCTATGGCTCACTTAATTTTAAGTCGCCGATTGTTTGAATCATATTTGAGTAAGACTGTTGTTTGTTATGTTTTTTCACAAAATTTTAAATGCTTCTAACTTTTGTCACATCATTTTTACAGATTAATTCTATGCGATATGATTTGTTCGTAATAGAGCAGCATTTTAATTGTTCTTTTTAATAGACTTTATATCTTAAGAACTAAAAAAGATATTACAAATTGTGAAAGGCTTTCGCGGCCATCGTCCAATGGTGGGTGTGCTTTC